>BLKR01011003.1:0-41233 GCA_011170035.1 Teleogryllus occipitalis
TTGGTGGGGGCGTTGGCGAGGGCGTTGGCGGGGGCGTTGGCGGGGGCGTTGGCGGGGGCGTTGGCGGGGGCGTTGGTGGGGGCGTTGGAGGAGTCGTTGGCGGGGGAGTTGGCGGGGCGTTGGCGGGGGCGTTGGCGGGTGCGTTGGCGGGGGCGTTGGCGGGGGCGTTGGCGGGGGCGTGGCTGCCGCGCAGGTGAGGCGGCGCTCAAGCGGCGCGCGCCCGCAGGCGGAAACGCTTCCTGCTCCCCCTCGCCCCCCCACGCCACCCCCGTTACCCTCGGCCCCCTCGCCTCCCTCCGCTTCCCGCGCCGCCTACAGGCCGCGACGTACCAAGTTGTTTTATATGCTAATGCGGTAGCACCGCCGCGCACGGAGGCGGGGCGGTTGTGGTGCGGTGGCAGTGCGGGGGCGGGGCGGAGGCGGGACCAGGGGCGGGGGCGCGGGTGGCGGGCAGTGGGCGGCGAGCCGACGGGAACGGTGCGCCTCTGCCATCAACATGCATATCTGTCGCCGCCTCGCCTCTTAATTAGTTGATGAATGCACAAGCACTGATATGCATTCGCAATGTGCCGTGAGCAAATAAGCAAGGGTGGCGCGCACGATCTCGCGACCGCAGGCGCAGCCAAGCGGAGGCAGCGAGGCTGCGTCACCGACCACAGCGTGCGTTCCCACCAAAGGCGCTGGCACTGGGGCTGCTACTCTCCATTGATTGACTCATTCATGTTTACGGGCTCAACTGCTATAGTCATTAGGCCGGTTAGTGTATTGATTTTTTGATCTCGTGAGGTAGCAGTGCTCTTCCCCCCTGGCTGGTAATATTCGGCTTGCGAGAGATTTCCCCTCCTAGTTTCCACCCCCAACGAGGCATCTTCTCAGTCGGGCACAAGCTCCGAACTCCCATGTACGGTTGCAAACTGCACGTAGGTGTGTGTGTGTGAGAGAGAGAGGGGGGGAGAGGATAGGTTACAGAGGGGAAAGGAAACATTGCGCGCGGTACGTGGCACATTTGATGTGGTACTGCTCCAGCATTCCTTAATTCTTATTTTAATTATGGGGAAAATTTGTTTGCTATGGAGCTGTTACGACTATTATACTCTACCTGCTCATAGAAACGAGATATAATAGACTGATTCATTTATTAGTTACTTAGCGTTTCTGGGCGCGTCAACTACTACGGCCATTAGTGCCGTAACTGTAGTCAACGACGTTGCAGCAGGCGGCTCTTCTCCCTCCCTAACGTGAGATTAGGCGTCGACTTGCTCGTCCGTTTGTGGAGGGTTTCATTCCTTCTGTTGTCTTCGCCAGTGGAGCACCACCCCAGCCAGGAGAAGCTCCCGACATGTGTTGCAGTGTCGTTCATATAACGGTCACGTGTGGGTATAGGGCGAAGACAAGGATAAGAAAGGAAAGATAGCGCGCGGTCCGTAACGCTTGTGTTAGGGTATTGCTCCGGTATTCGCCTGGTATTGATCGGAGAGACGACAGAAAACAGCCGTTCAGTGCAGCCAGATTCTAGAATCTCCTCCAGACAGCGACTGAATTCGACCTAGCTACTGTCGAAAATTCACTCCTACCCTACGACCCTCCGTTCAGATGCGGGGTATTGGCAAAAGTTCTTGTCCTCAGCCAAGTCAGTTGGTTTAGAAACAATAGAAGTACAGTAGTGAAACCGTCATACTTATTTAAATAATCATTTATTTCACCATTGTTAGGGAAAGGGACACTCAGTTCACTGTATTTCCTTGAAGAACGTGCCACAATAAGAGAGAAAGTAGTTGGTACATATTGTAATCAATATGAGCTACTTTTTTTTTAATTTGTTGCGTCTACACCTTGACGCAACGCGTCTCCAAGCCCCCTTAAGGGGCGTTGAGCACTTTGCACTGGGGAGTAATCCTCCATTAATGTGCTTTTACTTTTTAATATTTGTCAAGTCTCGTCACGTCGCAGTCAGTCAGTGCCTTTTATCCCTTCGGCCAGGGGCTCGACGCCTTTATATCCCGGGGTTCCTGGCCGGTCACCCAACCACGAACCCGCGAGTCTCGAATGCGCTTAACCTTCGTGACTTCATGGAGCGTAGTAAACGCATTCGGCTAGCGTCGCCGGCAACTTCGGATTGCAATTTGCGTTGCCTGCCACTAGCCAACTACATGAGGTACGTCGCCACTTTAGTAATTCCTTTAGTTGTCATTTCCGTGAAATCAAATGAAGTGAAAGAAAGTATGTCACTTTAATTCCTGTTCAATGGGAGACGCGCAAATGTGAAGCCGGGCGTGGGACGCCGCTGAAAAGACACAGAAGAGGCCACAGCGGAGCCGCACAAGCGCCGAGCGCGGATGGCGAGAAAGAAAACAGGAAGGAGGACGCGCGGCCAGCAAATGGGGTTGTTCGAAGAAAAACTACTTCTTGCGCTGTAATTAATGCAGCAAAACAGCGGTTTTCGTCTCCATTTCGTGTAATTGCCTTCCTTCCACTATATCGCACACGCCAGGCATTCACCACTTTTAGGGCGAAGCGTTCCGAACTCTTGTTTTCTTCGGTGAGCGTTAGGAAGAATTTTAAAAGAAAGAAAATTAATTTCGAATTGTTATTCCAGTTTTGGTAGCGCAGGGCATAAACAGATATCACTCCAGTGCCTCTGTCCGGGAGGTTCTAGGGTTCGAGTATCAACATTGTCGGGATTTTTGACTCTAGGTTCATAGCTAGGTCGAGTTTATCCGCTCTCTGGCGGAAAGTTTTATCGGCCGGCTGCACTAATCGGCTGTTTTCCGTGATTTATCCAAATAACAAAAGGCTATTTCCGAGGCAGTACTCTAATAAATGGCGCACGGATCCTTCTCCATTCTTCTGCTCCTTGGATATCCTCATACTTACTTACACACATTACTACACTACCTCACTTGTTGGGACACCAGTCAGGAGATTAGAACTTGTCCCAGCTGGGGTGGTACCCCGCTAGTAGGAGATTCCAGGAATAGAAAACCCCCTGAAGGCGACGTGCAAGAAGGCGCCGTATCTCACTAACATAGCCGGGAATAAACACAACAACTTGTGATTAAACATACACTACACTAACGGAACTAATTATCGCAGCAGTTGATGCGGCCGGAAATACGAAATAGTTCATCAATCAAAAGAATACTTATGGTTTTATGCTCTTATCCTGAGCCATGTCTTCCTATGTGTGTGGTCCCCTCCCGTTGTGTATGTACGGGTTTCTCAACTGTCTAGAGGGAAGAGACAAGAGAATCAGGCAGGAGGTGAAGGATTTGATTTAATATAAAATAATTTGATATTTTATTATTGTACATTTGAGCAACAATTCAATATCAATAAATTACAAAATTGTTAAAATTTATGTTATGAGTCATGTCTACTAGTATAATATAATATTTTTAAAATTCATAAAATTGAACAAACTAATGTTTTTTTTGTTTCAATCGTGTAAGAGTTTTGATCTGGTAAATCTGTGTAACATCTTTCGTATTATATCTGTTGAACGTTTTCACTTTAAAGATGTTTCTGAAAAGGTCCTTATATGCCACCTGGTTTTACCCGCAAACTCACTTTGCACATTTAAAAAAAAACTTTGTATCAAGTGGTTTGCAATTGCCTTATTTGCATAATAGGATTGATTATACTATAACGAAAAGGTCATACCCAAATACACGAATACACAAACGTCCCGAGCTTGGCGCTTATCAAACCAGGAACGAGAGAATACTATTAAACGTGCACAGAAACTGCTTGATTGATTCCAAATGCTGCAAATAAGACACCCAAGATGCACCTAAACACATATAATACTATATAATTATTACTTATCTAAATGTATTACAAAAATATATGATTAGCTGGTCTGTGAAATAGTTATGTGCTATTGTCAAAAAAATTTTACTCCACAAAAGTTCTGCGTTGTTCCGCGAACTTCTTGGACAAGGTCATATCAAATAGTTTCATTGAACAAAAATATACTAACGGCCGACATTCATGAAAGAAAAGAAGGGACTGAAAAGTGAGAGCTTTTTGATGGAAATTACAAAAATTGTCTGAAGAGACAATTTTGTCTGAAGAGACACTACACAAATTGTCTGAAGAGACACTACTCTTAGCGAGGAATGAGACCCCTGAACATCGTTCCTGCAATAAATTCGGGAGACACCTGGACGGGCATTTGTTTTCTGGCATTTCGGAAGAAAATCTTATCTAAAACTGCATGTTATTTTACAATTGCGAAAAAGGCTGAACATTTGTGGCCACTAAAATGAGAATTCACCATTCCGAAACACTTATAGCGCTATGGAGGACGGATGGGTCCTTTGGAGACATTTGAGATGACGGGGCAGTCGCACACGGGTCAGGGTTTTCTGCGGACGATAGGTCGGCGTGCAGGGCGGGGCAGGGGCGGAGCCGGGGCGAGGGTGGAGCGGGGGCGGAGAGGGGGTGGAGATGGGTCGGGGAGGGGCGATGCGGAGCAGTCCCATCGCAGAAAGGGACTTGGCGCCCGCTCTCGTTGTTATCGCAAGCAATATTTCAAATCCACTTTCAATTGAGAGCGCTGCTTGGAGGGGACTCGTCGCTGACATGTTGCTTCGCGTTCTCCTCGCCTCCCCTCCCTGCCCCTCCCCATCTCCCTTCCATTTTCTCCACCCCATTCCCCGAAAGCCTCTGCATTCAGCGCCCTACATCCCCAGGCGATCATTCCTTTCTTTGCCGCGATATACTATCACAGAAGAGCATAATCGCTATGACTTGAATACAAGAGAATTTTCGCCTACAGGTTTCAGTGTCAATGTAATGGAAACAAGGTTTCTTCCCAGACCCTATTAACTTAAGAACTCTTAGACACGATGACAAAAATACTAATTTTTACGTGCATTTCAGATAAGTTTCCAAAATATTATCTTACAGATTACAATGCCATTAAGCAAATGCACTTCAATGGAATAATTTTCAAATGCTGTGGAGCTAATGTTAGGCCAAGAAACTGCTATTCATCGTGTTTTTATACTTATGAAGAGACTAGTGTAACTCTGAGAGAAATTACTGAGAGGTCTGATAGCTGTACTAATAACTGTGATAAATCTGATACTTAACAAGACACTTGGTTAATTACAGTATCTGTTTCAATCTCAATAGGAATATACAAACTCCAGGGAAAAGTCTGATAAGCAAAGTAAAAGTCTACATTTTCATTCTAGAATGTACTCATTTTTCAAGTTCATGTAAATTACCATTCTTTTTTCATTTTTTCGTAAATTTCTATGCAGGAACGTAACAGATAATCAAGTGATACTACAACAGCACATACTTCCTAACATTATTTCTAATATTTCCAATTGTCGAAAATAAAGAGAATTCAACGACAGTGAGACATGCGCCGTTCTTTTATGTGTTCTCTACGACATTCAAGAATAAAGTTTAATCAAAAATATTGGGAACTTTCCGAGAAAATTTTATAATGTTGTGGAGGTTTCATAAAAAGTACCCCTAGGAATGAAAATATCCATTTCAAACAAAGAGGATCTCGAATTCCTTTCAATAGTTCGAGAAACAAGGGAGAGTGTGGAAGGATGGTACATTTCTTACATTCAACTGTTTAATTTTATTCTTGCACTACATAGGCAGCGAAAAATAGCTTTTTTTAGAACTCGTACTGTTGTTGCATTAATAATAGCAAAAAATTTTAGAAATCTTAATTACTTTTAGAATTATGTGCATTGTTTTCCAGCGTGTCAAATTTCTCTACCCGTCTCAACATGAAGATAGTGTGTAGTAAAGTTCAGTGTTTACGTTTTATTATGTTGTTAGTAACGAGGTTGCTGTGAGCAACATAAATGTTACTTAAACAAGAGTAATTGTATACGAAGTTTGAAATACAAGACGCTATTCAGTGAGAGTGACTTCATTTAATATTAATGAAATAAAACATGGTGCAGTCGGATTAAAAGAACCAGTATGGAATTCAACAAGCCAGAAATGTAATTATCCTGGGATGTGGATGAAGATTTTAAAATATTTAAGAAAAATGTTGAAAACTATATAACAGCAACTGAAACGATGAAAAAGTCGCTTACTGTTCAAGTTGCACTTTTAAAAAATTTACTCGGATGTAAAGGATTACTGTTATATAACATTCTTCGCAAAAAGACGATACATCAAACGAGACGATGGACTCAATACATCAACTTCTAGAACAGAGTTGTGTGCCCCAAAAGAATTAAATTATGACTGTGTGTAAGTATATCACACGTAAATAAGATGAAGAAGAAACTTTGGATCAATTTTTAACAAAATGAAGAAAGAAAATATCAAAATGCAACTTTGATGATCAAGAAACAAAATTATTATAAACCCAATTTGCTTTAGGTATTTCTTATGCTTATATTCACGAAAGATTATTAAGAGATGACCTGTCTTTGAATCAAATGATTCAGTACTGTAAAAGTGTGGAACTAACACAAGCATACATGTCACTCCTTAACCCCTAAGAGACAAATGTTAACGCAAATTCAAAATTAAAAGATAAAAAGAATGAAAATAGAAATATATGTTTCCAGTGCATGAAGTGTGGTTGGCAAGACCATAGTCTTCAGTATTGTCCAGAATTAGGACAAAAGTGCAATTGGAGTGGAAGGAGTAATCATTTCGCCAAGATGTGCCTTAAGAAACGTGGAAACCCTGAGCGCTCATTTCAAGAAAAACATAATGCACTTGAATAAATGTCAAGTAAGGGTCAAGAATCTTTAGTCTATTCCTTTAGTTAATAGGGTTAAAACGAAAGCTGCTTTAAAGACATTTACGTAGATGGTAAAATCATACCTTTCAAACTACACACTGGTGCTGAAATAAATATAATTACTTTATATATTGTAAAGCAATCTGGGTTACAAAATAAAAAAATCAGTAATGCAAAGCAATAATGTTACGAGAATTCAAAATTAAGCTAATAGAAGAATTGTTTGCTAAAGTTATGACCAATAAAAGAAATGAAATTGTGAAATTTATTATAGTTAAAGGAGGTTCTGTTTCCATCTTAGGGCTTGACACTTGTATTAGATTATCCAACGAATAGATGGTGTTACTGACATATTTAAGAAAAATAATAGTTACGATAGTAAAGAATTGATTTACAATGAGTATAAAGATGTGTTTTAAGGCTCAGGTTGTTTCCAAACACATGCTCCATAAAATAATCTAGAGAAGCAATACCACATACAAGTTCAGCAAGAGGAATGCCTTTAAATTTAAATAAGAGATTTAAAGACAAATTAAAATATTTAGTGTATAAAAATATAATTAAAGAAGTAAATGATGCAGTAGAATGGGTATCTATTGTTATAGCTGAAACACCTGACATGTTTTTAAGAATATGTATTGATCCGCAGCATATAAATGAGTTTGTTATCAGAGAAAGGTACACGACACACACTATTGATGAAATATCTCTCATATGATGATGTCATATGATAACATGACAATATGTATATTTTTGAATTCGTCTTTTCTCACTCGTCATGATAAGACTAAAAAATATGTATACTTTCATTTGAAAAACACAAAGTTACCTCAATATCTCCTAAAATACATGTAAAAATGGAAACGAATACATGCATCAATTATCCCCATTCTCTCATACACTTTCGTGAAAACTGCAATGCAATACCTTCAACCATTCAAAAATTACAGGAGGTGCTAAAGTTACGTGACTCATGCTGTATATCGTTTCGTGTTTCAAAATAATATTCTTTTGTATTTTTCATATTTCAATGATATAGTATTATACAAAGTTTCAAACAGATAGAAACCATACAATTTTATTGCCTTCAGTTATCGCATACATATATCATTTCTTCTGCATCATTTATTTATTTGCCTTTACTCTGCATAATCGCAGATCTTCTCAGAAGCTATAACTAGCAAAGAAAGATAAGTCATATTAGTGATTGGAAAAATTAATGCATTGGGTAACCAATATTAGCTTCAGTGAATGTTCAGAAACGTGCAGTAATTAATGTTAATTTAAAATTTGAAACGTCTTACACCATATTTAATTACTCACGAATATTTTTAAATAAATGAAAATATTTGAAAACAATGTTTAAAATGAAATATTAAAGAGAGGTCCTATTCCCATTCTACTTGCTAGCAAGGCACTTGTGCAAGCGAGAGCAGTGCCGTTTCTGTAGGCACCTAGAGTCAACATTTTGAACCAGCGGGGTTGACTAGTCTTCCGTGGAGCCTCCCCTAATGTGCACATCGCTTCCAAAAAAAAACACGTTTCTTGATTTCTATAGAATTTAAAAGCTAGCGAAGGATTGAATTGGCTCTCCTGAGTTTGAGAATTTTCTGCGATATGTGTGCGTTCGTGTGTATGTGTGTGTGTGTGTGTGAGGAGAGTCTCACATATTTAGAATATACAATAACAGTTATAATAATAATAATAATAATAATAATAATAATAATAATAATAATAATAATAATAATAATAATAATAATAATAATAATAAATATTAATAATATCATACGAACTTTGAAACAAATCTTTCACTCCGTATCAATAGATTAATGAGTTGTTGACTTAGACCCTGCAAACGTTATTTATTTAATTTTATTAATTTAATTTTTATTTATTTATTTTTTATTTCATTTTTATTTGTTTATTTATAAGTCAAAAACAATTAAAAATTGTGTGACGCACTATGGGGAGAGAACAGGTAGGGAACTTTGACCGCATGTCACGCCCATGGCCGTTCTGTGTATTCCCATGACCGTGCTCTTGAATAATTGGCAACTATGGAGACTGTCTTACAGGTCTTCACACTGGCAACATTGCAGAAAGAGGAGAGAAAGTTGTGAGCTGCTGGCTGGGTTCCGACTTGAGTGCATGTTCTACGTGTATTTGGGAGTGAATATTGCTCAATTGGTCTGTATTTGAATACTAATTTTATTGTTGACAAGATTTATCACTATTCCAAGTACTTCGATGAGAAATAAGAAAGAGTTTCAGTGCTGAGAAAGCATCATCTAACCTAACGGAATAACATGGGTTCCGTTCGGTTCACTTGTTCCCTACTTATTTTTTAATTCCTTCCGTAGTTATTACAATCCACATTTATATTTATTTCAATATTTTGTCATAAATTTGTTTCAGATACGACGACCTGGTTTTACATCAAATTTCGATAGTTCTTTAAAGATGACTGGACTTTTTACATTTTCCTTTTCAAAAACAGAAGAAATGAGGGACTTTGTTTTACACCTCTAAAATATTGGTCACCATCCTCAGCATTTGTAGTTCGCATCAGTGATATCAATTTTAGAGATCTAGTATTATTTGAAAAAACACCAGAAATCTGATAGAGATGTTAACTAAACAACACTCCTTTGATATGGTACCTAGTAATTTCCAGAATTTGAATTCGCTCAAAGGAAAACCAAGAAAAGTGGAATGAAATTCAGACGGCATAAAACTGAAAATTATGATATCTGAATTTAGTGAATTTGTAAATAATGACTGTCTTCACAAAATATCTATTCTAAAGTAAAACATTATTGTGTATGGACGTACAAATGAAATATTGCTCCTTGTGAGTCTTCTGTGTCGTGTTGCAATTATATTGTTGCTTTTTTCAAATATTATTAATAAAGAAAATTACATTTTTTTAATTTAATGAAATATTTCCTGATCATACATCCAAAAACATATTTTTTATTAACATCATGTTAGAGATCGAGCATTCAATGCTTTGTTTAGTACATCCAAGTGTAAACTATTTACATTATATTCAGTATCCAAGCTCTTTATAATATTTCAAAATATTTAATTTTTACTTTGGATCCTATATTTAAGGAATTGCTGTCCTTTAAAATGTGATATGGTCATTAAGATTTAGATGCAGCAGGAATTAGAATGGGTTGTATTTACCCGTAAGGTTTGGATAATACTTCCAAGTTGTTCTTTCGGTGTAAGAACCCTTCTACGGTTCAAGCGCTAATGGTGACAGACGGACGGGCAGATAAAACCTGGGTGAAACATTTGATTTAAAAAGACATAAACAACACAGATTAGGACTGCACTACGTATTTGAAAGTGCAATTATCTACATTTAGGAAGAAACAAATCTCCGTTTTTGATATCTGTAACCCATAAAACAGGGTTCTCTTTCACAAAAATAGCCACTTTTCCCAAAAGCATGGCATCATTTTTTTGTGAAGTAAACATGGGAAAGAAGAATGGAAAGAAATTTAAAGGATTGAAGGATGAAAGAAAAAGTTAGTTTATAATTCAGTAATTAGGTTAAGGAAACACTGGATTACTATGCGCATGCGATTATCTGGTCATTTCCGCCTACCGGAACGAAAACATGAACAGATGTTGCGCGTGTAGCTGAGTTCGTTCATAAATCCATTGGCTGAATCAACTTCTTGTTAAGTACTTTCGTTTTGTAAATGTGACAAACTTCAATGTCATCAGATGTACGCTGTCCCTCTTCAGATATATCGAGATGTGGGTATAGTCATTTGTGGAAGTGAACATATTCGTAGAGCAAACAATATTTTTTTGGAAACGTTAAGTCTACGAGTTATATGAGGAGTGTGGAGAGAATGAGTGTGCGGAGAGAATGAGTGTAGAAAATGAGACACATGCGTACTTCTATAATAGAGATCTTACAAATTACGTGAAGTTTCAGAACCGCCCGGACTTTTATTAACTTAATACTCGTAAGTATCTCTGGAATTTATTAGATGATTGTTTCCACTCTGCGAAGCAAAAAATCTCCGTTAGTTGTGTATTACGAATGATAAGTTGACTCTCGAGGCAATATAGCCGAGAATTTGTCCCGCACGCGCTGGCGATGATTTCAAAAATCGTAGATTCCGAAAGTGAAAGTATGTAACGGCATGTCAGTTAGCGAGCGTCCCTTCAGTTAGTTATTTCGAGACGAGCAGGGCAGGGCAGGGCAGGGGAGGGCAGCGCAGCGGGCGCGGATGCGGAGCGTTTGAAGCGAGGGTTTCCGCCGAAGTGGTGAGCCAGCGCTTCCGCCAGGGAGCTCAGCGCCGAATGCCCCACCGAGCGCCGGGCGGCAGCCGACGAGACGAGGCGAGACGAGACGAAGCGCCCAAACGAGCCGCAGCGGAGAGCGGGAGCGGGAGCGGGGCGGGCGAGTTTGGGGACGGGAGGCGGGAATCGAGAAGGACGAGAGCGGGAGGAAGCAGACAGCAAGGAGTGACGATGGCGAGGAACGAGGAGTTGGGGAAGAGGGCGTTTGAGGAACGGGAACGGGGGCGTGGACGTGGTCAGGTGCGATGGTGTGGGAGTGGGCGGGGGCGGAGCGCTGGTGGGGACGGGGGTGGGGCAGGCGCGTAGGCAGACGGGGCGGACGGGGCAGGCGCGAAAAGGGGCGGGGGCGGGGGCGTGGACGGGGGTGGACGGGGCGGCGCGCACGGCAGGCGTAAGGCAGGGGTGGGGGCGTGGACGGGGCAGGCGCGTGGACAGGGGCGGGGCAGGCGCGGGCAGTGGAGGCAGGTGGACGGGGCGTGGGCGCGTGGCAGGGCGGGGGTGGACGGGGGTGGGGCAGGCGCGTGGGCAGGGGCGGGGGCGTGGACGGGGGTGAGGTAGGCGCGTAGGCAGGGGCGGGGGCGGGGGCGTGGACGGGGGCGTGGACGGGGGCGTGGACGGGGGCGGGGCAGGCGCGTGGGCAGGGGCGGGGGCGGGGGCGGGGGCGTGGACGGGGGCGGGGCCGGCCGCTCTTCCGGGCAGACGCGCCGCGCCACTGAGGCGATGCGACAGCGCTGGCTGCGGATTAGGCGCGCAGCGGCCGTGCACGCGCAGCAACACGACGCCACGGGCGCCGCCCCCGCCTATTCGCGCATGAGGGCGTCGCGGCCGCACACATCCCACGCGTTTACATCACATGCCAATTATGGCGGCGGTGGGCATTCGGCGGTGGGAAGAGGGAGGGGCGTGTGTGTTGGGGAAAGATGCTGGAGGAGAGACGGGAGGCGTGGGATGCGAGGGCCGGATGGCGGCGGCGTGCGCTGGCAGGAGACTGCATTCGGGAGGGGGAGGCGTCGCACACGTGCCTGTTGGGAATGAGGAACTGTTATTCTTTTATTAAAAGAAGTTGAGGTGTGCCTTCTTTCAAGCACGACATTATTACATGGTTGAAATGAATAGTCTTGTCCAATCATTGAAATGGAAACAACGAATTCGCTCCTGAAATACACATCTTAATACGAGAGCAACAGCTTCTCCTCACACACCATATTGCATAGAAACGGATTAAGTTTGAAATTTTCAATGGAACATCCGTTTTGATGGCAGATTCAAATTCTCCCACACAACTATTATTCATAACCGGTGTTTAAGCCAGAAAAATATTTATTGTTATTTATCACGTATGACTTCAAAAGATAACGATAGCTTATCGTTCTTGTAACTGCAGCAATAATGCATAAAAATCTCTTCAAGATTAGAATGAAATAATTTGCAGTCGGGAGAAACACTAAATTTAAAAGAACATTATATTCCAGTGATGAAATCAATGTTTATTGACAATGTTCATGAATTTTGAAGTTGTGGCAGATTACCACTCGCTAATTGATTGATTAGATTAATCCGTGTTAGAACTTGCGTTAATTTTCTTTTAAATTGGCCTGCTTCCCTTAGCAGATATTGGATAATGGAAATATGATCCCTGAAATGATGATTGATAGTGACGATGGATGAATGGGACGTGGTCATCTGTAGCTCATTGATCTGAACAGAAAGAAGAAATGCATTTACGATATTTTCAGCCTTTTGCAGAGATATACATTATAACAACTAATGACACATATACTGAGCAATTAAAAAAATACTAAAAAACCGCACGAATACGAAACAGCTCGATGTGAGACCTGAAGTAGGAATTGTTATAAGATCCAATAAACTAGAAAGTGATGTGAAAATGACCCGGTCAGAGCTGCACTAAAGCGTCTCCGTTTACGTGTCGAGGTCCCGTGGAGTGAAATAAGCAAACGGCACTGCTTGCGCACAACTTCACAGCCCCCGCTTTCCATCCTCCTCCGCCCCGTTCCGCCCACCCACCACCGAGCGGAGCGGGGCGGAGCGGGGCGGAGCGGGGCGGAGCGGGGCGGAGCGGGGCGGAGCGGGGCGGAGCGGGGCGGAGCGGGGCGGAGCGGGGCGGAGCGGGGCGGAGCGGGGCGGAGCGGGGCGGAGCGGGGCGGAGCGGGGCGGAGCGGGGCGGAGGGCCTGAGGATCCGAAGCGGATGGCGGAGGCGCCACGGCTCCGCTGAGCGTGGAAAGGAAAAACCGAAGGAGAAAGTGCCACGCCATAATTTCCGCTCATCTTACAAGCGCCTGCAGAAAAACAGATTAAACAAACCTCTAAAGGTGACAAGCGCTCCACTGGAAATAAATCGAACTGCGTGAGCACGGAGGAGGCGGGGCGGGGATCAGCCCCAGCAAAGGACGGAAGCGGGGAGGGAGGTAGAGGGAATGTTCGGGGGAAGTGAGAGTGGGAGTGGAAGTGGGAGTGGGCGCAGAGCGCATGTTCAACAGCTGCCTTCACGCAAATGCGCCAGGGACCGCGAAGGAGAACGGACTTGAAATCAACGCTCAATACATTCTTTATTGTTCTATCTAATTACATATGACCAAACAATCAGACCGGAAGCCTGTTTTTTTAAGAACGGAAAAATACGTATGTATTTCTTTCGAAAGCAATTAAAACCTTCTGTCAGTTGTCGCAGTTTTGCGCCATGTAATATCCGAAGTTTAAATAACGCCGCTGAGATAAATTTTAAAAGCATTTTAAATTCATGGTTAAATTGGAGAGTGTGTGATCCACAGCGATAACAGTGTCGGGAGTGAAAATAAATACACGGAACCACTGAAGGAGACCTCCCACCAGGCCGAAGGATGAAGTTTACAATTAATATGAACGAAAATATCGTGAGAATTTCATCGCATCACTCGCGGAATATCATAGACGCTTCCTGGAACTTCACCCACATTTATATCAACTCACAGAGCAAAATATAACTGACCGTAGAGCGTTAATTCACATATCACAGAGATACGTCACGCAATTTAGAAGATAATTTAGGACCGAAGTCGAGACAGAGGTGCAACAGCAACTGGATAAATAAATAAATAAATAAATAAGTAAATAAATAAATAAATAAATAAATAAATAAATAAATAAATAAATAAATAAATAAATAAATAAATAAATAAATAAATAAATACATAAATAAATACATAAATAAATACATAAATAAATAAATAAATAAATAAATAAATAAATAAATAAATAAATAAATAAATAAATAAATAAATAAATAAATAAATAAATAAATAAATAAAATCATTAACACATTACCATGGATAATTTACTATATTTGAGGAACAACGAATGATGGTTATTTACGGCCAGATAAATGAAGGTCTAGAAATAATGTGACAAAATTTATAATGCCATACCAGTACTGACAACGAACCTGGAGGCTCTGAAAATTATCATCGGGGTTTAAATGACCCGCTTCAAGTACCTACACCTCAGAGGCTCTATCTGAAGAGTAACCCTTCCAAGGAAAAGTGAAGGAAGAGATATTCTGAAGATAGTAAATCTCCATGACAAAAAAGTATCCAATACGGGAAAATATTTCGGTGAGAAATCCTCATCATTCCAACTGCACATAGGAAGAGAGCTCTACAGGAAACAGATGACAATTATTCCTCGGTGCCTCGGTGAAGCTCTCCCAAAAGGAAGTAACGCTTGAGAAAACTGATAGAGCTGTGAAAATAGTAATAATAATAATAATAATAATAATAATAATAATAATAATAATAATAATAATAATAATAATAATAATAATAATAATAATAATAATAATAATAATAATAACCGGTGATCTCTATTGGACTCCGCACAATATTATTGTACGACCAATAAATTAAAACTAAATGAAGACAAGTACACTGAATATTGTTATCCGGAATTTGGAGAAAAAAACGTGTGTACTTGTAGATACCGCTGTTCCGTGCGACCAAAATGTCGCAGGACCAAGGAGGCAGAGGAACGTCGAAAGTACAAAGGGTTGGTACAAATGGAGATCATCCGAATGCGGGCCGTAAAGACACATGTCCCGATAGTTATCGGAGCTCTGGGATTTGTGTAAAAACTTCATCTCACTGGGATGATCTTACTTTGCATCTGCAGACCAACAAATAGAGCTGTAGACACGTTCTTAGATAAACTGGAGATAACATTAAACTAAGTCAGAAATCGCTTAGACGTTTCATTAAAATCCGCCCCCTAATCAAGTTTTGTGACCGCTCACGTATTTAAATACATGAGATATTCCAATTCTCCCTCGAACGATGCTACAAACTGACTAGCGCGGGTATGGACTCATCCAACATGTTTAACGATAAAATGACTAGAGTAGTAGACCTCAAACTATATCTCAATCGGCCTAGAATCGTTTCCTGCACGAAAGCTCAACGTTAGACCCCATTCTACTTAAGTGACAGTAGCAGAACGGACGTCTCTACGAAAAGTGGAGAAGGTTTCATCAATTTGTGGATGAGTACTGTATGAATGTTTTCTTCCTTTGCTGTATTACACTCAAAAGGCTCATTCGATGAGGTAACTATTCTTAACGCCGCATTAATTCATTTTATAACTATTCCCGAAATTGCGAAAGAAGATTTATGAATTTTACACGTGAAAAGTTGAAGCATGTGCAAAACCATATTCTTATATAGATTTTTTCTTCGCAGCCTTTTTTAATTTTCGCTTTTATTCTCTCATCTTTGATTTGATGTCGGAATTTCCTTCTGTAAAACGTTGACGGTAATTGTACTTTGAAAAATCCATTTTGGAAAAAAACCATAACTGGAGATGGAAACATTGGCACATCTGAGCTGACACGTGGGTGTGAATTACCCACGCGCGTCGCTTCGGCGTATGCCTCATTGCCTCCCTGGATCGCATTTTATGTGAGGGCCGCTGAAGCTGATTAATCCCCGCGGAGACGAATCTGTAGACAACGCTTGAAACCTTAAGTCAGCGAAGAGTTTTGGCGCCCGTACGCAAGATACTCGATACGGAGCAGAATTCATCGCCCACATCGATTGCCCACTGGATACATGTAAAGAAAGACGTTCGGTCCTTATCTTTTATTCTTGCGGAGGAATTTCAACTCTTCAGGGCCGCTACAAGTGCTAGACCTTCAGTAGTGGCAGGTGTTGCAGTTCGTTTCACTCTGTAGTTAGATTTCGAATAAATTTTGACCAGAAATATTCCGAGGGGAGGAAGCCGCTTCTCGGAACCAACGGATAGGCCAAGGTCACGCCACACCGTGAACGTCGCCGAGATGGAATCGAGAAATACGTGAAGGAAAATTAGATGAATATTAGGAAACAAGATTCATTACATTTTAAAAAGTAAACTCAATGCATGTGAAAGGAAAGATAGTGAGAGGAATATATATTATTGGGAGCTCTGCCTATTATAAAGAGAATAGTATAAGTATTTTCATTTACGAAATTGTGTGTCTTTTTAGATTTGTATTTTTGTGTTTTGATTGTATATAATTCTAGCTTTTTTAGGATAAATGGGCAAGGGATGCTAAAACCCACAAATGTTATCACAAGTTATGTAAATAATTGTATAACATGATCGAAAAACAGTGATTTTTTCAACAGAGAAAATTTTATATTCTCAAAATAAAAACGTTTTTGAAACAGTTTGTGATAATATTGTAAATAATAGGAAGGATCCTTACGGACATTTCATTCTTCATATCCCGTGAATATTACATTGTGTAATTTCTTTTCAAGCAGGGTATTATTTTGTTGTGTACAATTGCCTTTGCATATTTTTGTGTATTGCCTTGTCTGCGTGTTTTTCTTCCTTTTTTTAGAAAGAGTATTTATGTGTATTAAATTATATTATGATAATGACTATTTAAATTGTGTCAGGATATTTTGTTCTCGCCTTTCGCCTCCCTATTATTATTATTATTATTATTATTATTATTATTATTATTATTATTATTATTATTATTATTATTATTATTTTCGTGATATTCTGTTCTTTTTCAAGTTATTACATTGTGGTCGAGTTAATAAAATGGACCATAAGCCATCTAGGGGATGCTACATCCCTATTTGCAGTAAACTTGTGTGTGTTGTCAAGAAGCCCCAACGGCATACAGTAAATGTTGACCTCTCACGAGCCTGGCTGGTGCATGAGTGGCGCAGAGGAAACGTGCGTGGATGTACACAAAGGGAGGGGTCGCAATATCTCAACATTTTCACCTCTACATTAAAAAAATACAAATCATGGCTAAGAAAAGTCATAAGGAAGGCTAAAATCAGGAAACACGTTCAGGTTATAGATCGGCTTCTTAGGAAGCTGGTCGTAACTCGGAGCATATTTTATATTCAACCGCCTTTTAACATCTTTAGTCGTGAATTGGTAGTGACTATTCATTATAAATGTGCCGATTAATTTTGATTCTTAATGTCATAGTAACATTGTAAATCCCGTTTGTCAATCTTTAATTATGAGTTCTCAGTATACTACAGAATTTCAACCACTAATTTATTTTTACATACGACAGGTACATTTTTTGCAGTTTTCGATAAATACATCAAATATAGAACTTAAATTGTAAAAAAATTGACTTGGTCATTTCAGAATATACTATATAATTTATTTTTATTTAACCATTCGTCATTTTTTTATTATTTGTATTGCATTATCCCGCATGACAGGTGCGTGTTGCAGGCCAGCCTACCTTTCAGGCGCTCTCCATGGTTCTGCTGGGTAAGTTTTTATTGTTAA
Source organism: Teleogryllus occipitalis (assembly GCA_011170035.1). NCBI lineage: Eukaryota > Metazoa > Arthropoda > Insecta > Orthoptera > Gryllidae > Teleogryllus > Teleogryllus occipitalis. The sequence continues at coordinate 17,865 of BLKR01011003.1, forward strand.
GAGCAGCGGTTCGGAATCCACAATTTTCGAAACCATGAAAATTCCTGATATTTATCAAGCGTGTTCGAAAAATTGTTACTATGAACATTTTAAAAACATTCTAAACAATTAATTCTGACGTCTCAATAATATATAAATATTATTACATTTTTATCAATAATACACTATTATTTATGTATTTAGTGAAAATATATTATCTATTGTATATAATTATTTCGAATGTAGTGAAAAATAGAGTATTTTTATACATAAAAAATTGAATATTTTTTACAAAACTCATGAATAATATTCTATAATAGATGAACAAATTTAATTGCCATTTAGATATTTTTTATTTTTGTAGCACCGCAGATGGCCACAATGCGACCGAAAAAGCTTTATGCAGCAATCAATACGATACAAGGCCTCATATTTACTTCTATAATGATATCAATGTAAACACCGCACCATTCATTTCATACCACTATCAAGAAAAGACACATTGGATTCTTTCACTCTGTATCAGTGGATACTTCTGTCTCATTTTCAAAAATAAAAGAAATGAAAACATGAAATATACAATATTAATCACTAATACTCGCGCACGTGACTGAAAGGCAACCATGAGGAACGTACAATACGGGGAATTACTAGAGTTTTCGTCTGCGTTGCAATTCAGTCGACAATGCGTGTACCGTTTCGTCTGAGAAGGAAGGTGAACCAATTTGTAGACGCGTCTGACAGCTGTTAAGTCCGCACACGGCATGCGTTCTTTCACTCTAAACTTCTATCTAAAGAACAATCTTACGCAATACCACTGTTATTTGTGACATTTAGTAACATTTAGTTCGAAATTAGATTCAAAATTGCGTATTGTATGAAATAGTTTGTTTCGCTTCAGAGTTGTCAACAAAATGTCTGAATGCCATGTTTCATGGTGAAGGTAACGCGATTCAGGTATCCTACGAACCCCAAAACGAAAGTTCTATGTTCCTACCATGTACCATAGGCAAGTGAGTTAGAAATTGTACTTCAGTACTTTGTGTACTTTACAATAGTAAACACAAAGGATGACACAAACACTTGAAGAAAATCTCTTCAATTTTAATAATAACAAACAGATAAATGTATTTCTAGCTTTCGATCAATGTTGATGCGTTAAACTAGAAATTGCGTTACGAGAATAAATGAGTTAACGTTCACTTTTACGGTGTAGCACTAACACAATCACGGCACGCTGAAAATGAATGAGCAGATGCTCGCGTCAGCTCACCTATCGACCAACAGCGGTTTACGTTTAAAAAAATATATAAGGGAATGATATACATTTTTAATCAAACATTAAAAAAGTAAACCTTAGAGAAGAGTCAGTCAGTAATTATTGAAATAAAAGTAGCAGTTTTTTTAGTCTACTAGAATGTACGTTCCGTTTTATTATATTAGTTATATATTCCTTGTCATGCATGATGTTTAACAGAAAACCTTTTATGCTTGTTTGTTTTCCGTTAAGAATTGAAAGGCAAACACATTTTAATAAGAAATCAGTTTTCTTTACTGTTATTAATAATAGGGGTTCACCATTTTATTTAGAATTAAAAAGGGGTTCGCAGATAGATCCCTCTGCAACTGAATCTTCCCATTTAGAGCAAGCATTGATGAATACATATAGAAAAATGTATACTAGTGGCTTGAACAAAATTTCTATTTTCAATATAGTAGTGAACGTTTGCAATTTTCAAAAATTCAGGGATTTCTACGAAAATAAAACCCGCGGATTTATTTGACGTTGTTTACGGTATCTGAAAACAAAGTTAAAGCAAAAACGTTTATTCCAATTTTGAAAATGTTGAAGCTTTATGTAAAGTAACCGCCAAAATCAAGATATCCGTTTCCAACTCGGAATGCCCCAAGTTTGTTGAGATCGATCAGGGAATATCAATTTTGGAGAATATCATCTAAACTAATTACGCGCTCTGACGTTGACTACAGACGGAAAGAGAGACGGTCAAAATAAACCAACAAAAAAACGTTTTGCCGTAAATCGAATTTTCTGTATAAAGGATTCACAAAACGTGAATTCTGACAACATATGTTAGAGGAAGTCATTTATTACATATAGGGACAAGATATATCCACTATTAGAGAGCTTTTTGTCACAAAATCGCCGATTTCTGCTGCACGATTATGATACTTTTCTTTCCTAGGTGCGTAATAAGGCGTAAAAGAATGGTATTATACTGCAGAAGGGACCATTTTGGTTGACAATCAAGTGCAAACTACCACATAACTGGTATCATTTGCGTCACAATTTATGAAATTATATTGACACGAGCGTTATGTGGATGTCATTGCGTAGAATGGAGCATAAAAACAGTTAGGTCTATTAGGTAGTTAACAAATTATGACGTAAACATACAGTAACTGTTGAAACTACAGCTGCGTTCAGCAATACCAGGACAACCGACAGGGCTTCGAGCCCCTCGCTAGACACAGAGCGCAGAGAATTATCGAGTGAATGACTTAGAATTGTTGCTTGATTTGTATACACTGTACGTATCCAATGAATGCCAATGATGTATTGTAACGTCCGACATATGGCCCTGGGTGCCTGTCAGGATGTTATAAGCGTGATTCTCAATGTTTTGCAAGCAGCGGCTGCTCACTGGTAATGAATATATTTAAAAATTTGACGCAAGTGACGCTGTAACCATAATAATTTATTTAACTGTATGTTTAACTGTACTGTATTTAACTGTATATTTAAATGTACTGTATTTAATGTATCTGCACATTGAATTTGTGAAAAAATAAGCTGTAGGGCAAATAAGACGTGTCATGATTGATCGTTTCGTCATGAGTCGTTTTGATATTTTCAACATAATTGTAAGAAACGACGAATGCGTAGTTGTTTAAACCTTGTGAATCTTATTAACGATATGTGTGCACACAGCCCGGGTGGCGCTTACAGCATTATAGCCGTAGTGTGTGAAACGCGTTGAAGCTGAGGGCGAGCGACCCCTGCGCGCTCTGTGTCTGCGAGCGGGGCCGGGGCGGGGGCGGGGCGGGGGCGGGGGCGGGGGAGGGGTTCCTGCGGCTACTGCGCGCGCTGGGTGGCAGGAGCAGGGGTGCTTGTCCGGCGCAATTAACGTTCACATCTTAGCCTCACTAATTGGTTATTTTAGATCACTTTGTTTCGCTTTGCCCTTTGTTTTCATGCGCCGAAGGGAGGATTTGCTGGCGGGGTTTGCTGGCCTAGCGGCCGGGGGCGGCGCTGCCGGCGTCCAACGGTAGCGACGGAGGAGGCTGCTGTGACGGAGGCGGAGAAAGTGCCGAAGGCCGCTCGGGCTCGACTCGCTCCTAATATTACCATCACAATAACAGTGTAATAATGTTATGGATGAAAGCAACATTATTTCCAGGATTGTCGTTACTTCCTCGTTCATCTACAACGGCTGGGATCGTATGTCCTTCGTAAGCTCTTTCTATGGGATGCGGAGAAAGAGCGGCGACGAGCTCCGGCGTTGAAATTGTCGGTTGCAGAGTATGTTTTGGCGTCGGTGTCTCGTTACGCATAGGGGGAACTCGCGTGGAGAAGGAAAGGGGGGCCGCGACGGGAGAGGACGCCGCTTTCTTCGCTCAGGGCCCTCTCGTTCCCCCAGGTCCCGCGCAGGCGTTGGGGCGTCGGCATCGGCGCCGGCGGCAAACAAAGATTCGGAGAGCTCCGCTGGGGGTGGATGATGCGGGGGGGGGGGCTCCGGATGGAATTCCAGGCGCCCCGCGCACCGAGGCGCCGGCGAAATGCCCCCCTCCCTCCGCCTCACTCCGCGCGTCTCCGCGCTCACCTCCCGCTGCCGGCAATGGAAGCGTCAATAGTCATAATCGTTAAAGTTGAAAAGCGTATCGTCTGACTCCTGCGCCAAAAAGAAACCGAGAAAACCGGTGTGTGCATTCCTCCCTTGTTCTAAGGCTCCCTCTTCTATAAGGTGGTGTCGGGTCCCTCCTTGTCCCTCCTAGAGCCCTGGATGTTCTTCCCGACCATTTTCTGAACCACATATCGGACATAATGGTCAATGCAAAGAACATCTGTTTTGATTCATCGCAATTCAACAAAAATAAACGGAGCATTAATTCTATTATGGAATAAAAATGTTCAATCTGAACTGCATTCGTATAACAACACCCAAAGATAATTTATAACTAGTCCTTATGGTAAAATTGTTTTCAGAGCAACTAAACATCAAAGCAATTGCCAGTTGAGGAATGTAACTAATGTGACAGCGATTTGAATTTATTTACATCAAGTACAATTAAATATCAATTTGCTTAGTTTTTGCTTATTACCAAAAATATTATATATCTTCTGCGAATTTAATTCGTTATATCAGTGTGTCTTATTATCTAAACGTACAAATAAAATAGATCAGAATAGTGTAACATGTGAACAATCTTTTTTGAGGATAAAGTGTTTGCACCTTCAGTCAGGGAACCAGTAATGAATATGAGGAAATGACAGAATATGCGATTTCCTTGAGCAGGAAACAACTGAACACAATTTCAGAAGTGCATGAATGCATCAATGAGCATTATCATCATTTTGAATTATGAAAGGTTCGTGATAATCCTAAATTCAAAAGCACATCAAAGAAGAGGAGTGCAAAGTTCTTCAACCAATAAATACGTAGCACAACTGATTAGATACTTTACATCAATTGTGACAAAAGCTTCCTAAACATTACATCAAACGACTGCATTCAAATGTGTGATGTCCACTATCATGATATCAGAAACTTCGGCAGGCATCGGAAGGCAAAAGACAAATGAATCGAATTGTACATTATGCATTATGAAACGATGATCTAATGATGGGTGTTAATACACGAGTGTGATATTACGATACGAGTGAAGAACGAGCAAGTAACTTTTATAAGTTAAGCTTTTACATTGAATCATTTCGTGGCAGTTGACATTCAAGATTTAGCCAAAGCCACCTAGCAGGAAACTTTCTGCCCTACCCTGCCGCAGGTGCCTTTGGTTTACCACTGCGCTAGTCAAATAGGATGGAAGTGAAATTACAATTCAATTTATTGTAAATAATATTCCACGTAAAAAAATTACTACTAATAAAAGAAATTAAACGTGACAAGCATAATATAATATAATATTAAATGCACTTTTCATGTACGCAATCGAAAGGAACATTATTAGAACGATTCTCAATCATTGATTAAAGGCCAATACTTGGTTTATAAACGTCCCTGAGATTGGTCAAGAACCTGTATGATAATGAAATCTATATCATTATGCACAGGGTTGCAGCCATCAAATAACAGCATTATACAATGGGAGTAAAAAAATATTTAACTATCTGGTATGAGTTAAAACATTTAAAGAATTTTCGGAATTTCAAGCAGATTCGTCATTTAGATGTTACAGAATTGTTTTTCTCTATAACGACGGACCGGGAGCGGTAGCTCAGTGCATCAACTGATGTCACTGCAACACCTCTGACCGGGAGGTCCTAGGTTCGAGTCCTGACGGCGGCAGGATTTTCGACACTAACTTGTCAGCTAGGTCGAATTCCATCGCTGTCTGGAGGATAATTATAGTGGTCGGCTGCTCTGACCCGCTGGTGGGAGAGTCCTGGTTAGGGGGAAACTTCACGAGCCGACGGTAGGTCGGCGCCGGATCTCGCCATCCAGCGGGGGAAGATCACCGCCATCTCCAAGAAAAGAAACATGCACTACACTAACGGGACTAACGACCTCGGTAGTTGACGCGCCCGGAAACACGAAAAAATCAATCAATCAATCTATAACGACGGCTCTTTCCGCAGAGGTTTCACCGGTGACTTGAGGGTGGGTTGCCACGTGGGTGGGGCTGACCTTGGTGTGACTGTAAGCGGTGCGGAGCACTCAAGTGCAATGGAGCGGAGAGGCGCGTGTGAGGTGACGGGCTGGAGCAGAGTGGTGTCGTGTCTGGGGAATGCAGCGTTGGATTTCGCGTCAGCTGAGGAGGAGCGGCAGGCGGGCCGACCAATTAGCGCGCTACCAAAGCAATTCCACTGCAGCTTTGTTTGCTCGGTGATTTGATATGTTATAAAGAAATAAATTTAATTTTCTCGAGGCCCCTGCATGAACATTGCTGCTCAGACTGAATGTATCAAAACGACTTTTGCGTTCTACGAAATTCATATTCGAAGTCGCGTGGAGAGAATGTTCACGTGAGCATTTAACCTCTTTTGGAAGGGGTCGCCGCTGAAGTAATTTGCTAAGTTCTACTAGTCAAAACATTGAAAATTGTTATAATATAATCAGGGAAATCGTGTTATAACAAATGGCATTTAAACATAACATCCACTGCTTTTTATTTGATTTTATACTAATTTATGATCAAAACAAATTTTACGTATGGTTAACGATTAAAATAATCCCTGTATTATTTTTATTATTTTACACAATGTTTTTTCTGTATAAAATATATTTTGCTAAAGCCCCCGTGCTACTATAAAGCAGATAAAAGTACTTGCGATGTAATGAATCTTGCAAAAGAATCAGCATGAGTGCGCTCATCAAACATAAAAATTGTTTGCACTATTCCGTCTCCGTTTCGAAAGCCGCTGCCGTAAATCTCGGTTCGAGCACCGAGCGACAAAGTGCCGTCCATTATTGAAGAGCTGCTCCGCGGCCATGGGCGGATTCTGGGCTATGGGCGTCGCCGGGGTTGCTCAGGCAACGCACAAAATGGCGACCGTACATTATTGCATTGATAACAGCATAACAATTATAGTTAATTATATGCATAATTAAACCAAAACGGCGCCTTTGATTGCGACAGCTACATCTCTTGCACTTTGTAATTTATTAAAAAAAATACTCTCCAATTAAAACAATATTTTAGCGGTAACAAGAGCAACGTAAAAAATATTTTTCGTTAGTATCATAATTAAATGTGAAAGGGGAATATACTTTTGTTTGGTGAAATTGATATTTACGAGTGCGTTCGCTCAGTTGCGTGCTCTGTCAGATCTGTCACCAGGCGGACATTCATCTGTCGAATCTGCTTCTGAAAATGTAGCCCCTGACCCGCGGTCGCCGACGGCCCGTCACTCGGCATTCGCCCTTCGCCATTCGGCTTTCCCACTCGAACGTCAGGAGCGCAAACTGAGCGTTCCGCCACACGCGTGGAATTATAGCCGCAGGCGGGGCTTCCACATTCTGCAATCTTTCACAATACCCAAAATTCCATTAGTTTTTGCCTCAATATTAATTATGTAAATGTAAATATTTAAGTGGTTAGGCGGAAGAGCAGACCTTACGGCCTAAGCCTCGCCAGTAATAAAGACATTATTATTATTATTATTATTATTATTATTATTATTATTATTATTATTATTATTATTATTATATTACTACTACTGTATAAATGAGTGAAGCAATGTACGCCCAGTTTTTGCCAACGTTGAAAGCAAAATAATACTCGATTAGTGTTTTTTAAATGGCTTTGTGAATATCGTCACGACTGTTATCACCGCCGCATTATTTATCGGAATTTCTTCAACCCTGAAGTTGTCGTCGAGTAATTAGCAAATTTTATTTATGAATAAATAAAACCTACGATACTGCATTAAGTAATACACTGAACTCGTGTTGATGAAAGGTGTGCCGAAATGACAAACATACCGTAACCGAAGAAGGGCTGTATCAACTCCCCGTAAGTGAACGTGGCAGCCGATAGATGGCACGGGGATTTTCCCTGGTGCACAAGCGGAGAGAAGAACGTCGCAGCGATTGCCTCAGTTCAGCCGCGTTGTTGATTGAGTGATTGATTTTTTCGTGTTTCCGGGCGCGTCAACTGCTTTGGTCATTAGCCCCGTTAGTGTAGTGCATGTTTTTTCTCGGGAGATGGCTGTGATCTTCCCCGCTGGATGGCGAGATCCGGCGCCAACCTACCGTCGGCTAGTGCGGTTTCCCCAAAACCAGGACTCTCCCACCAGGGGGCACCGCCCCAGCCAGGTAAGCTCTAAGCTCCCGACCGGTCTCCCGAAATATGTGGTAGTGTAGTGCATGTTAGTGTAAGTGTGTGTGTGTGTGTAAGGGGAGAGGATTGGACAAGGAAGAGGAAGGACAGATCGCACGCGGTCCGTGGCCCGTTTGGTGGGGTACTGCTCCGGCTTCCGTCTGGTGTTGATCGGAGAAACCACGGAAAACTACTAATCAGAGCAGCCGGCCGCTAGAATTCTCCTCCAGACAGTGACTGAATTCGACCTAGCTGGAAAGCTAGGGTCGAAAATCCTGCCGCCGTCAGGATTTGAACCTAGGATTTCCCGGTCAGAGGCGCTGCAGTGACATCAGTTGATGCACTGAGCTACCGCTCCCAGTCGGTCGGTCACGTTGTTTCCACAGTTCTTGCATATGTATGTCTCCAAAGCGGCACAAGGAGTAAGTGATCCAATTGCTTCGCGGCATGCGTTCCAAATTTATCGCATGATGCACGAGGTGTATGGCGAGCGGTATGTCACACGGTGTACCGTATTCCGGTGATTTCAGCGTTAAGGCTCCCACAGACCGGCGCGGTAGATCCGCAGCGGGTGCGGCGCGGAAAGATCCGAGCTAGACGCAGCTGCGGAACTCGCGGGACTGATCACACAGGAGCGTCAGTTATGAATCAGCGTTTGGTGACGGTTGACAAGGCCGCTCGACCCAGAGGGGAGGAAAGACTCCCAAATATGGGCGGACTTCCACGAAACTCGAGCTCTAGCGGAAGACTGACTGCGTTACAAATTTCGCCGTCGATTAAACGCTGCCAATCCGTTGTCGCGACGCTCGCCTGCCGCGCAGGTCTGAACGTGCTCATAACGCAACACGTGACTCGAAACTTCCATTGCGGCCAATCCGTGTAGGCCGCGGGTTTTCCGCGTCGGTCTGTGGGAGCCTTTATGCGGCGGGACGCGTCAACATCAAGGCCTAGTCACGGCCAGCGTAGGCGCACGTTGTGACCGACATTCCCACGATCGCAGATGTGGATGAGTTCACACAGCAGAATCGTCGAATCACCACACGTGAAATTACTGTTGAACTGGCGATAAAGAAAAGTACGGTGCATCACATCATCCACACAAAGTGGGAGAGTGTCCAAGAAGACCCTTACGCTGTTTCAAAAGTTTCGCTGGGAGATCCTACAACATCTCCCTTATCACTCCATGCGATTGCCGTATCTTCGTCTCCTTAACATATTTTTGAGAGATCAGAGATCCACCTTCTACGAGGACCTGCAAGCCACCGTGGAGCAGTGGATCCGTCAGCATCTCAGGTTGTTTTTCACGGAAGCCATCCACTCACTTTCTACGCGCTGGGATAAGTGTATCGATGTAAATGATGATTATTTATAGATGTACAGTTCCAAATGAAATGTAATTCGCATGTTGGCATTAAACTTTTTTTTCATATCACTGTAGTCTCCTTTTCAGTTGGGCAGACCGTATACATTTCCAATAATCACATTACAAAGGGTAATTTTTTTCTATGAAATGGTCGACGACTTAAACTGCTCTTCTAAAAACAATGTGACGTTTGCAAAGGCGAGATGGAAAATAATCCACTCCATAAACGCGTCCTTGGAAGCATCTGAAGCCCTTCAAAGAGCTGTCTCGCTTCCAGCGTTCTTTGTTGCGACCGCGATGCGGCCGACACCCACTCCCACCCCGCACTGCTTCCCCTACCACCCCGCCTCACCCCAGCCCCGCCCCCAGTCCCCGCTTCCCCTCCATTCCCGACCTCCACCCGTCTCCCCCTCTCCCCCCCAGTCTTTTTGGTCTGCGCCGCACTTCATCTACCCTAGGTGAAAACGGAAATTTATTTTCTCACATTAACTCCCAGGCGTCGGCGAATTTTCCCCAGCCTCCACTGCGCCGCCGTCTCCGCCTTCGCTCCTTCGCCCTGCGTGTCCCCTCCGCCGACAGCCTCCGCCTAACGGCCTCCGAGAACCGCAAGAAGTTGAAGAACGGCTTCGATAAGCATACCGGCCCTTACGAGAGGAATAATTTTCGGTGCTACTGGAAATGGAATTTTGTCGAAAGTTAATTAGTCTACTGGAGTCGGCGGGAGCGAGAAGACGTCGCGAACGAAGTGTGCTGAGGCCACAAAGAAGCGCTCGCGGCGACGCGGCGTGGCGTGGCGTGGCGTGGCGTGGCGTGGCGGGAAGGGGAGGGGTGAGGAGAGAAGGCGGGGAGAGCACGGGGCCCCACGCGACGGAATGCAATGGGGATACGGGACGAGAGAAAGCAAGTCAAGGGCCGAAGCGACAAGGGGCCGAGGAGTGGAAGTGGCTGGGATGGAGCCCAGGAGAAGCCAAGAGGACGCGAATTGATTGGCGTGAGGTGGAGCGAGGCAGGATTAGTGAAGAAGGGGAGGCAGCGGCGGAGAGAAGTAGGAGAGAAAACAAGTTCGTAGGGAGAATGGTGTAACGCGATGATAAACCAGCCAGATCGGCAAACGCTGCGGGCACTGCGTGAGCTGGAACGGATATAGCATGTGAGAGCTAAGGCAGGCAAAGCGATGGGCGGGTCGGGTCAGGTAAGTAAAGCGACTAGTTGATAACTAGCCACTGTCGTTTTCACTAATGAATAAATTGCGTTCATATATCACATAAGTAAAACGATAGGTCACCGAAATATGAGTGAAATATAATTTTACAATGAGAATGATTCACCTCAAACTTTCGTGTTTTTTTTTAAAAACCTACCATAATCCGCCATATTCCTTAGCAATGCTATGGAAATTTGCCACAGTACTTTACATTTTTATATAAGAGAATTCATAAGAATGGCCATGCCTTTTATTCATTAAGAACGCCAATCGATATCGTGAAATACGACCCGTTTTCGGGAGCACGAGGTAGACTCCGCTTACCTTCCGTTCGAGCGGGGTGTGTCTAGAGCCTCCCGCCCCGCACACACCTCCAACGTCTCCGCCACCCGCCCGTCCCCGCCCCTGCCCGCGCCGCCGCCTCCCGAGCGAATCCGGAAGCATCGCGGGCGGGATAAAATTAATGTAGGAATTAAATTAAGGGGAAGGCGCCCTTTCTCCCTTTCGCCCGTTGCCTCCCTCCGTCGCCGCCTCGACCGCCCCCGCCCCGCCCCGTGCGCTCTTTAATAACATGTTTCTTCCGCAACAAGCGCTTCGCGGCTGCTCCTGGCGCTGCTCCCCGCCCCGCCCCGCCCTGCCCTGCCCCGCCCCGCCCCGTCCGGTCCTGCCCTGCCCTGCCCTGCCCCGCCTTGCCCCGCCCCGCCAAGTGCCGACATCCCTCCGCAATCGCAGCGCGCGTCCAGGAGTGTCGGCCTCTCGCCACACGCTGCAGCACTGGTCCATCCATGTGGAGGAGAATTTGCACCCAAGAGCAGTGTTCGTTCTCAAATTACTCATCAGTCGGCCCTACATTTCTCTGATGTTTTATAAACTCTCCGAATCCTACACGTCCAGAGAATTCGAACTCGAAAACATGGGTTGGATTTTAAGTCGACTCGTGATTTGTGCGTATTGCCTTACAACTCTACAAAAATTCATTGTATGGTGTGGTTGAAAGTGAAGAAGTAGCATGAAAACGATTTGAAAAGGCGGACCAATGAAGAACGTGGATCTGGGGGCACGTGGAAGTCAAGAGAGTGGACGGGAAGACGTTTGCAATGGCGGTTGCGAGGTTGCGGTCTGGCGCCTGCTAAGTTGTGGGGGAGGAAACGGCGGGGTGGAGTCGGGGACGGATTGGGACTGGCTTGTGACGTGTTCGAGATAGGGGAGGGAGGGGATTTGCAGCGGTTGGGGTGCGGGTGCAGGAAGAGGGGATGTCAGGGTGGGAGCAGGAACGGCAGCCAGTGAGATCGAGAGGGGAGAGTGAGGGTGAAAGCTAACACCGCCCCACAGCCCTGCTCCCAACCTGGGGCTGGCGCGCATGGCTCTCATGTGGTGGCCAGGAGGGGCCCAGAGCGAGGGAGGTCTTGCTGGGGGGCAGGGGTGCGACCGGCATCCGCTCACCTCTCTCGCTCTGTCTCTCACTCTGTTTCTTTCTCTTCTCTCTCTCTCTCTCTCTCTCTCTCTCTCTCTCTCGCTCTCACGTTGTCTCTCTCTCTGTCGCTCTGTCTCTTTTTTCTCTTTCTCTCTTGCTCTGTCTCTTTCTCTCTCTCTCTTTCTCTGTCCCTTTCTCTCTCTCTCGCTCCGTCTCTTTCTCTCTCGCTCTCTCGCTTTTTCTCTCTCTCGCTCTCACTCTTTCACTCTCGCTCTCACTCTCTCTTTCTCTGGATACTTCCTCAAAACTGAATCGATACTCAATACTATAATTTAACACCACACTATCTTCAGATGACATCAACCAAGATGATTCGATGTAAAAATGTCCCTCTGAAGAATATAACATGTCCTCTCAAAAATACTTCCGATAGTATACTTCCCAAATGCAGACTAATTACTGCCTATTATCACAAAATGAGGACATGTCACAGAAACGCGTTCCAGGTAGCTCACTACCGTTAGCGCAGTGGGTAAAAAAACTGTTGCGTTCGCTCTTGTGCGAGCTCAGGAGTTGGCAATTTGTTTGAATACGTCATTGTAAATTACACCACTGGCGCTTATGCTCAGAGGTATTTCAGTGGAATTCGCATGTCTTTCTCAAACAAAGTACATTTTTTCTTAGAAACACTTTGCTGCGTTCTGCCTTTTCGAAAAATTTTAAAATGAGTTTTTCTGCGACATTTTTTTTGAGTTTGTCTTGCCTACACGAACCACCAGAGGACGGCAAACGAACATCGTAGAATCCAACCGTAGTGGACTTTACTGAATATGAATGCAAGTATACTATCCAAATAAACTCCACTTTAATGACACATACGCAGTTGATTTCTTTCGAATGGACACGACAAATTTAAAGAGGAGAGAAAATTGTCTGATCCGAGATTCTGGAGCGCCATCGGGAAGGGTCGTTTGCGTGCCGTAATACTGCTATCATTAATTGGCACGTGGTGGACTAATCGGGCTTGTAGCTGGAAATGAAGCGACCGTCCCACTGAAAGTCCGTGCGTAATCGGCTGCACTTTGATCGTTGCCTTATAAAGCGCATTCGTCGTGCGTAGATAGAGAGAAAGAGGGAATGTGAACACGCGAGGAAGCAGAGTTGCTTAACGACTCCATGGCTCGCTCCGACCTCCACTGGCTCGTTTCTACCCCGACAACGTCACCGTCCCGACCGCGTCCCCGCGTCGCTAGCGTGCAGGTACCCTTACGTTCGAGAGCTGCCAGCTCCGCGCTCTGCTCCTACAAATGCTCCAATCACACGCCGGAGTGTTCGCTCCGTCACCCTCGCGCTGCGCCCCGCCCCGTCCCGCGCCGGCTCCGCCCCCGCCCCACCCCCGATCCCCCGTACGGTGCACTCAGCGCGCCACGTCGAGATGTCGCCGGAAGTAATTCTCGCTGCAATTAAATTAAGCCGACTCCGCGGGTCGCAGGTTCGCACAACAATCCTTCCCCTCGTGCGGCGCCGCCCCTTTTCCTTCCCCCTCGCCTCTCTCCGGGCCCCGTTTCCCCCTCCTCGTTCCCATGCCGACGCGACATTTGAATGGAATTACCTCTCGGTAAAGCGCCCCCAAACCGCCACGCCCCCGGGCCCGCGCCCGCCCCCGCAGCAGCGCCGGCCCTGAGACGGCGCAGTCCCCGCGCCCGCCGGCGGCTCCGCCCTCGTTCCCTGGGAAAAAGCCCCCGCGGCAGCGCCCAGCCTCCGCGCGCCACCGACACTTCCGTCCTCCCCCCCGCCCACGCTACTCACCGCCGCCACGTCCCCGCCCTGCCCCCGCCCTTCCCGCCCTGCCCCCGCTCTTCCCCCGCCCTGCCCCCGCCCTGACCCCGCCCCCTGACCCTGCCCTGACCCCCGCCCTGACCCCCTGCCCTGACCCTGCCCTGCCCCCTGCCCTGCCCCTGCCCCCCGCCCCCGCTCCCCCGCCCTGCTCCCTGCCCTGCCCCCGCCCTGCCCCCGCCCTGCCCCCCCGCCCTGCCCCCGCCCTGCCCGCCCTGCCACCGCCCTGCCCCCGCCCTGCCCCCGCACTGCCCATGTCTTTCCATGCTATTCCGACCTCCCATTTTAATGATAAGTCTCAACATTCCCGCTCTTTCGTCTACGATTTGCCTATGCTATCCTTCTCTATTCTCGCCGCTTCAGTCAACTAACGGCGTATCTGAATCTCCATTCGGCATCACTTTCACCTCCGAATTGCCTCATCTCCATTTATCCACTTATTTCTCTCTTTCGCCTACACAGCATTTCTCACAGTCACCTTCACTTTCCCTTGTTCCATTTTTCCATTGCCTTTTCTTCTATCTCATCCTATTTCTGATGGCTTTCCTATTGCCATTCCAGTTCTACTAGAGCTTCTGCTTCCGCTAGTTCTACACAAACCACCTCCTCCTTCACACCTTTTCATCTTCTCTCCTCTTCTCTTCTCATCGTCATCCACCTTGCCTCATCACCTCAGCGGTCCTCGCTTCCGCTCCTTCCCCTCGCAACTTTCGCCCGGATGCTGCGCCCACGCAGCCGACATCACGTCCCCGACGCCGCTTCCGCCTTCCTCTTGGGCTGCGCACGCGCCTGCGCTCGCGCTCGCGCCCGAGGCCTCGTCGCCTGCGCACCCTCTTCGCCCGACACGCCCCTGCCGCCCTGCCGCCTTGGCCCGCGCCGCGCCCCGGCCGCAATCCGCTTGCCGGCCGCCCACGCCCCGCCCTCGCCCGCAGCGCCCGCCCGAGGCTTCCACCCCTCAGCCCTCACCATGGAGGGGGCTTAATGTTTTAGGCAACCTGAGATGAAAAGGATTCACCCCGCCCACTTCCTTCCCCGCAGACCCTCCCTCCGGCCCCGGCCCCGCGGCCTCCTCCTGGGCGCGAGCCGAGCCGCACCGCGCCGCGCGGCGCCGCGAACGCACCGAACAAACAATCACATTAATGCAAACGCCTGGAAGGCAGCATTCACGCCCTGTCGTCGCGGAGCCCCGCGCGCCCGGGCCGAGGGCGGGGCGGGGGGGCGGGGGGCGGGGGGGGGGGAGAGGCGCCCGCGAGGAGAGGAGCAGTCGCACGGAGAGCGGGAGGAGGACGGAAGCCCAGCACAAGCAAGCAACACCGGCGTATGAGACAAGGGCAACCGCCACAAAGAAGAAAGGCATCGGAGAAAGGGAGCAGGAACGGTGCTGCAGCTAAGCAGGATCTGGCAGGACAGGAGGAAGGAAACGAGAAGAGTTGAAGCGGAGACATGGGAAGGCGAGGGCAGTGCAGTGCTGGAGATGGCTATCGTTGAAGAAATGCTGAAGGGAGGAAAGGAACGCGCAGTGCGTGTTCTCAAAGCGGACGTACAGCACATGAGGGACGGAGAAGACCACACGAGTGAAGCTGAAGACGAGCGAGTAGCAGAAGAGAGGCTGGTGTGGGCGGGAAGAGTCATTTCAAGGGCACGGTAGAACTGAAGCAGTGGCCGGCTTGGAGCAACATCGCAAGGGATGACGAGCTCGGAAGGGGAGCAAAGGCAAAAGGGCTGTAGGACGGGATGTGGCGGCGTGGGGCGACGTTCTGGCGAGGTGGGGGGGGGGTGAGGCGGGGCGGGGTGGAGCGCAGCGCGACGGAGCTGGACGAAGCGGAGAGGGTGGAGCGGAGGTGGAGGAGGTTGGAGCAAGATCGCAAGCGATGACGAGCTCGGAAGGGGAGCAAACGCAAAAGGGCCGGGAGACGGGATGGGGCGGCGTGGGGTGACGTGGGGCAAGGTGGGGGGATGGGGTGGGGTGGGGCGGGTCGGGGCGGAGCTGAGCGCGACGGAGCTGGACGGAGCAGAGAGGGCGGAGTGGAGGCGGAGGAGGTTGAGGATGCAGGAGAGCAGAACCTCCTGAGAGAGCGCGAGGAGCATAGTGAAGCATAGCGAAGTAGAAGCGGGGAGGCGACGGACATAGAGTCAAGCGCGAGTGAAGAGAGTGGAGGGACGTATCTCAGGTGAAGGAGACCGCATCAGAGGAGGCGAAAGTTTAGTATTAACCCATTCCCGATAGCAACCCCCTGTACATGCGTTTCGTCCTTCTGCCATTTTGCCAGGGGTTCCTTTGAAGCCGTTAGAATTGTGAAGATCTGTGGAACCCTCTATGCACTCCGGTATATCGGATCACTAATATTCTATATTACTAGTTTCCAATAAGCAAAGAAATTGAAAAAAAATATGCAGCATCCGGACATGTGAGAAGTGTCTGTTGTTCCGTATGATACCCAGGAAGTCTGGAAGAATACACAAACAATGAAACGGTTCCCATTTTGAATGAAAAATGCAAAGTTTTGGTTGTGTTATTCTGCCCATTCTCATAATGCAGAGACCGACAGAGGTGTCATGCGTCAGTAAGGCTACAAGAATGGGGCCACTCACCACTAAATATTTCCTATTCAAAGGTTGCGGAACAAAAACATTGTTTATGTTATTGGTATATAAAAAAATGTTGAACTATATATATATATATATATATATATATATATATATATATATATATATATATATATATATATATATATATATACTGTCACTCTTGTATCCATGAAGACTCGTTTTAACATTTAGTTTACAAACTGAATTTAGCGCCGCTGACGGTTTAATGTTGACGACTTTTATAAATACTTTTCCACTAATGTTGAAAACCTCTACTGTAGAAGATCTTAATAATAAGAAACATTAACCATACAGTTGTCTGTTTTTTAACCCAGGGCGTATTTCGTGAAAAGAATGATTGAATGTTCTCAATTAAAAATTAAAATGAAATACTAAATAATATTAAAAATAAAAAAATGTAAATGTCGGCTGCTTATTGGATGATCTCTCGTGCTATGGTCACTCCACATCCTAGCCTACAGTGTTGTAGAACTTAATCCAAAAGTTCTCAAAGAGTTGTTCTGAAGAGTACACTCTGATACTGAGTTATAAGATGGTTTATTAGAGAAAATTTGTACATTGGCAAGCTCCTATTCTAGAACATACCATTCCATTCTTATGAGTGTGTGTGTGTATATATATATATATATATATATATATATATATATATATATATATATATATACCCATTGCGTGTCTAAGTACGTTTGTACTTTGAATTGGGCGGTCGCCATGACTGGATCCCGACGACCCGTTCAGAACGAGTCAGCGGTGGCAGAGAATCGTGAGAACGAGGACGGTCAGTCGAGGAGGGAGAGTGAAGAACGGCGGTGCCAAAAGCTGGTGAAGGCAGAGAGGGACAGAAGTTGAGAGGAATCCGATTCCATCGGGCAGAAATCGAGACGTAGTACAATGAGAAACAGTGCTAACTATTAATTGATATCGCCTGAAGTGACCAACAGTAACGATTGCACGGACGGTAGTGACGTGGGACGAGGCAAGACGTGAGTGTGTGGACACGTGTGCAGCAAAGGCAGCTTGAGTGCAATGAACATTGCGAGACATCGTCGGTGGGCCTAATAAACGGATCTGGAAGAGTTGGAAATTATTCAAAGAGACAAAGTGTATAGTAGCATTACCATCAGTATTAGTGGCGCGTGAGAAATTCATGCTATAATCACTGAGCAGAAAACCACGTGCTCGACCCTGATACCAGAGTGAAATGTAGTAATGTATATAGAAGCATCTTTGCGCGACGCAGTGCCGCATACGATTATAACCATAATATAAGGAACAGAAATCCAGTCATATGGGATAACCGTTGCTGATTTGGTGGCGAGTGGACTTTGCGTGCCCAGCAGAGCACGACGGCGGCGTGGGAATTGAAACGGCGGCCGGAGATAATTTTTATTTATTTTATTTTATTTATTTATTTTACGTCAAAAAAACAGTTAAAAACTGCGCATGACGTGCTATGGGGAAAAGTGAATTGTGTGCACATTTTCAAAATTCTGTGATCCCTACACTAAGTCATATACTACTTAAATTTTGAATTTTTGAAAGGGAGAAAAAAAACTCCAATGTAATAAAATCTATTTTCAAGGATAAACAAAGGAGAAGCCGCAGCGGTCGGGGCCAAGGTCACGAGGCGGGCGAAAGGGCACCGACTTGTCACATCACGCTGGCGTATTGGGAGTTGGTGACCTTGAAGGAATTTGATACGCAACAAAAACAGTAAGACTGTTCTTAGAGGGGACTCATTATTTTGTGGTAATAGAATCAAGTGAGTTAGGAAAGGGAGTAGACGATTGTATCATACAAGGGGATATGTCCTGTAGTAATAAATAAGATAATTTGATGTGGGGAACAGAATGGGTATTTTGGAAGGGCCTATATTGTTTTGTAAATAGAACGAATAAGTGTTGTAATTATGAGGTGATTTTTTTCAGAATATGCAAAGGGATCTCCCAATAATAGTATGAAGTGTAAATTCAAGACAGAAAGAAAAAAAAACATTAGTGTTCATTAGCACTATGTTCTTACTTAATAAGAAAATTAATCATACTGAGAATAGAAAATATTATGGTTTATGAGAATTATAGTAATCCATTAAAAGAGTGCATCTGAGTGCAGGAGTAATATCATACTTGCCAATGTCATGAGAGGTTAATTAATGCTAAATTATCATTAATAAAACATTCTAAACATTTGATGAAACGATCAGTGCTATCTTTTTATAATATCCATTATATTTTCTTGTAATAAAGTGTTCATGTTTTGTTCATATGTTTTCATGTTTGTTACCTTTCGTTGCATTGCGAATCCCTGTGAGCGCTCTCTTGACGTGGCAGTGGTGACTTCGATCGAAAATTTCGAAGGTCGACAGTCGAGGAAGAGCGCGAAATCGTCTTTCTTGTTAATCGTGCATTTTACTCGCGTTTCGGGAATGTGCTGTTTCTAAGAGTAATATGTACTATAAATGCCTTGAAACACAAAAAAAAACAATTTTATTGTGGAACTTTTTCAGAATGTACCAAGAAGTTCAGAATAAAAACACTACCAATTCATTTCCCGCATTGAAGGGAAGCACATATAAACTATTGATCACCTCTCTAGGTACCGTCAGTGACTCAAAACATGTTTTTATTGCCTAAAAACGCAAAACCACACTCGACTACGGAACCACACTCGGTTACTCGAATTCTACAAAAGAATCACAGTGTTACACGAGAGTATTTTATTTATTTTTCTTAAGCATTGTTTTCTATGTCTTTTGGGAAAGTCTTTTGTGTATTTGTTCAGGAGCATTTTGCCTACTGCAGACGACTAGAAATAATAATAACAACGATAATAGTAATAGTAATAATAATAACAACAACAACAACAATAATAATAATAATAATAATAATAATAATAATAATAATAATAATAATAATAATAATAATAATAATAATAATAATAATTGCAACAACAACAACCTACCCTGAAGAGAAGGAGGGAGGGGACTTCCAAACATTGCAAAACTCTGCAGAATCCAAGAAAGAAAAATGAAGCAAAAGTTACTCTCGTGTGAAGATACCTGAATGAAAATGGCTGTACAAGCAGATGATTATACTCCACTCAATTTGAGTGCCCTCAACATAGAAACAACCGCAACTGCAAGAGGAACAACATCAAAAGAGACAATTCAAAGAGGCCACAAAAGGCAATGCTCGGCACATTTCCTAAACCTACCCTTGAACCTTCTGTTGAAATACCAATCGTGCAGCAATGGTTATTTAAAGCCAAAGACTAAGGGATTTATAATGGCAATCCAGGATAGAGTACGCCGAACTAGGAACTGAAAAGTATTGCATGAATAGGCCCGTGTTAGACAAATGCAGGAAACACGACACCAGTGGTGAAACAATCGAACATATAATAATTGGCTGTACTACACTTGCCGACAGCGCGTACTTGGGAAGAGACAACCAACTAGTTAAGATTGTCCATCAACAATTTGCTCTCAAGCATGGAATGTTAAATATTGAACCTCTATCATTTTATAAAAGAATATTTGTAATAATGCAAATAATATCATTTACTGGAACAGAGCCATATTAATAGATAAAACTGTAGTTTTAATAGGCCAGATATAGTTTTAATTGACAGGAACAAGAAAAGCTATGCGTGTTGAAATTGCCGTACCATTGACACACAATCTAAAGAAAAGAGAGGCTGAGAAAATTATAAGTATGACGATCTTGCTCTAGAAATAAAAGAAATGTGGAAACTACAGAGTGTAACAACATCCACCTGTAATTTCGGCTGAAGGTGTAGTAACAAACAATTGCAGGAAAAATTCAAAAAA
The DNA here is from genome assembly GCA_011170035.1 of Teleogryllus occipitalis. NCBI lineage: Eukaryota > Metazoa > Arthropoda > Insecta > Orthoptera > Gryllidae > Teleogryllus > Teleogryllus occipitalis. The sequence continues at coordinate 38,116 of BLKR01011003.1, forward strand.
AAGAGACTACCTCAACGAATTCTAAAAACTTACGGTCAGAAAGCAGTGATCCTTCAAACATGTCATATAGCTCGCAAGTTCTTGAAAAAACATAAATGAGGCTCTTGGGGGTGAGAGTGAAATCTCTCTCCTCAGTGACCGAGCCTTTTCCTTATCGTGTCAGGAATGAGTAAATTGAACGCATCACAAGCTGTTGAGAATCATAAGATAATAATAATAATAACGGAGGCAGAGGAACGTCTTAAATACAGAGGATTGGAAACCTAGATCAGCGGAATGTGGAAATTAAAAGCACAGGTTTGTTTCGCAAAATTTGTGTAAGAACTTGGCTAAACTCCTGGGTCATTCAAAAGACTGGGAAGTGCAAGACTTCGCTCTGTTTGGAGCAGCCCACATTTTGCGCAGTGTTGTAGAGGCACCGATCGTCCCTAAATCTGCGCCTTAGAAGGCGGGTTGCAACTCGGAGAAGACTATAATCAACTGACCAATAACATTTTTAGTCATGAATTAGTGTAATAATAATAATAATAATAATAATAATAATAATAATAATAATAATAATAAAAGTAATAATAATAACACACTTTTGGAGAATTATTATCATATTATTATTATTATTATTATTATTATTATTATTATTATTATTATTATTATTATCATATTACGATGTCACTTTAATTATTGTAACTGACAATGTAAAGCTGTTTCCAAGGAATAAGATGGCTGATGGAATAGGATGCTTGATGTAAAATGCTGAATCGAAACTGCAGACCAACAATGCCTCCTAAATATTGCGGTTTTGGACGCGTTTGAGTTTCTCAACGCTAGTTGTGGTGCAGAAGGTTATGGAAAACACCCTACACAGCAGATGTAGAGTGTACTTGAAAATACTGCGAGTTTGTGTTTGCGCGTTTTCTGTTGACAGTAACAACAAACAAGCTACGTACTTGCTCGAGGAAACATTCAAAGCTATTCAAACATTCCAGAATAACTACAGTACAACTGTCTACATCGTTTATGAACATTTATGAAGTCTAAGTGTTTAAAATCATATGTATGTGTATTTTATTTGTTTATCGGTTCTTAGATACTTCTAAAAGTTGCGATAAAATTACTAGAAGTAACGTAATTTGAATTTATATTCGTTATTATTTCCTGACTTACAACGTACTTACGTAGTAAAAAAAGTACTGTAAAGCTGCGGCCAAAATCGGTGCTTCTTCAATAGAAAATCTCAATACGGATTCCTCTTATAAAATATGATAAATCTTGTTACTATTGTAGTAAATGTACATCCTCCACCACGTTACGCACACTGAAACAATGTTTTGGGAGTCCTTGATGCCGGAAAATTGGTTGACGGCGAAACGTGCGTCTACCCGACCGTCACTCCGTCCGTCTGTCTGTCTGTGCGTCCGACCGTCCGTCCGACCGTCTATCCGTGAGTTGTCAATGTTAGTGGAATTCACATAAAGCCTCAAGGATTTCAAACATTTCTAAAAATGGTTCGCACAAAAAGCAGCGCAAAAGAAGCACAGATCACGTTTTATTAAACTCTCCAATTTTTTTAAAATGTAAAAGTAAGAAGTAATGCGATAGACTATGTGATGTAGTATCACTACCTTTCTTTACACATACATAGATGAGCTTTTCCTTGTTTGCAGTTACGGATATTTGCAGTTTCTCCAGCAAAGCAACACATGGTACTCCAAGTTTTCCCACAGAAGTCTTACGTACGGGAGAAAAGTATGATCTGCGCACATTTCTGCAGCAGCAGAATCCCTACCTCCACCCTTTTACTGTATACAGTTGAATACTACAATGTGGAATATAATAAGCAATACCAAATCAACTAGAAAACCCCGTAGAGAATGTTGTTTTAAAATATAACGATATAAATGTGAACGATCCGGCAACAGTGGCTAATCTCTTTAACCAATACTTTTCGAGAATTCTGCCGATCTCACTAAGGGTTTCAGCCACAAAATTCAAAAACAGACAGTTCACCCAAAATTTTAGACACAATGTTCGTTTCCGAAACTCCTTCCTATGAAATTCTCAAAATAATCGGTAAACTAAAAAATAAATATTCGTCCGGTTTAGATGAATTCCCGGATTCTTTGTTAAAGACTTGTGCGTATACCATTATACACCCGTTAACTCACATATTTAATGCATCTTTATGCACTGGAACGTTTCCAGATATTTTCAAAACAGCTAAAATTAAGCCGCTTTTCAAAAAGGCAACAAAAATGAAATTCAAAATTATCGGCCCATTTCTCTTCTATCAGTTTTTTCAAAAATATTAGAGAGACTTTTTACGTACGAATGGAAACCTTTCTCACTAAACACGACGCGCTTTCAGATTGCCAACATGGATTTAGAAAATCAAAATCAACGGAAACAGCTATATTTTCTTTTCTTAAAGATGTCACTTCATCATTGGATCAAAACGAGGCACCTATTGGATTATTTTTAGATCTCTCAAAAGCTTTTGACGTCATTGATCATGACATTTTACTTTCAAATTACCTTCATATGGAATTCGTGGTATTGCTCTAGATTGGTTATGTTCGTACCTTAAACAACGATCTCAGAGAGTTGAAATACCTTACTGGAATGATGGAACATTACGTACGCACTTTTCCGACTCTTTGCCCATTGCATGTGGAGTTCCTCAAGGATCGATTTTAGGCCCTATTCTGTTCCTACTTTACGTAAACGATATGCCCTCGACGATTCGGAACGGAAGAACGGTTCTCTTTGCGGATGATACGAACATCCTTTGCAATAAAGAAACCGTAAATAGTACAATATCAGATGTTTCAAATTGGTTCCGAAATAACAAATTATTAGTAAACGAAAAGAAAACGGTTTTAATGCAGTTTTCCATTTCAAATAAACAATTCTGTGCTCCATTGAAAATGAAAAGTGTACCATTGACTCATGTTAATGCAACAAAATTTTTAGGTCTCTCAATTCAGTCAAACCTTAAATGGAACGTCCATTTAAATGAATTGAACACAAATTAAGTTCATTATGCTACGCGTTCTGAATTCTTGCAAATTCAGTCAGCCTTCATACTGCTCGTTGTGTATACTTCGCGAATGTTCATTCC
>BLKR01011004.1:0-41217 GCA_011170035.1 Teleogryllus occipitalis
ACAACTGTTTGATTTCTTCTGGCATATTGCTGGAAGGTAAACTTATTTTCCCATGTAAGCAACATACAGTAAACTCGTTTACAGAATTTCTCTGACATGGGACAATTCTCTGACAATAACCCAACAGAAAACGAAATGACCTCACTATCACGACACATATGCTGACTTTCTCTTTCCCTGCTCCCAGTCAATGTACTGCGTTTGCGTTTTTTGGGGCGCGTGGGCTACGATTCGGAATTCGACATAACCTGTAAACTACTTCACTACAACCGCACAAAACCCACTGTCCGAATGTTCTCTACAAAATACACTACAAAAGCAAATATGTATATGCAAACTGTCATCTTCACAATGCAATTATTACACTGAAACAAAACCTTGACGAATTGTGAACAAATCTCATGAAGCGGCGGGGACGCACATCTATACTCATATATATCAATTTTCAAACAGCCACCCTTTGGAAGAAAACAATTGACTATTGATAAGCGTACTATTAAAGAATGATTTAATTAATTAATTTACACCGTAAATGTTGGTGAATCAACACAAACAATATCTGATAACACATCTAGGGATCACATTCTTCCATTTAAAGAAAAAAATACTACAATCGGTTCGGTAGAAGCTCTAAACGAAGCCATGGCAAAATACCGAAAAGAGGCGTAAATGTGCTGAAGAATTTTTTTCTGCGCCATGTTTGCGCATGAACAAGAAATAATTTAAATTAAAATCTCTGAATTTTTAAAATAATGAATGCAAATGTTCAGCTTCTTTTTTAAAGCGTCGGGGAGACCGTTAAGCTGTGATGCTGGTGGTGTAGGGTAACGTAACAGCGTTCGAATCCCCGTGAGAAGAAAAAATTGCTGATTGGAAGCACATATGGAGGTTCATGTAATATAATTTCCAATAGAGCTGAATTCACTTAATAATATGGCATAGGTCTTATTTTCATTAAAACCTTTGGATTTTCGAATATTGCAAAAATTCAACATTTTTTAAGCTTTGGAAGGATAGGAATATTTAATCAGTACTTGTGTAATGTAAAAGAGCATTGATTGCGTAGCCTGTGCCCTGAAGTTCAAATCCCATTGCAGTAAAAAATGTTTGCAGTTTTGAAACTCAACTATTATTAAAATATTAGGTAACCGTTAGCTATAATACGAGAAAGTAATGTTTTGTAGTAGCACCGATAGTTTTCTCTTTATCACTTCTTATTTTGTAGTTACCTGTGTCTATAATATTCTGTTTGTGTGTGCCGGAGTTACAATATTCTCTTTTCTTGTATGAGATGTACTATGCGATAATTACAGTTTTCCAAGTTCCTTTTATTCCTCCTAGTCTTTCATTTTAGATCTTCAGTAGCTGCTGCCAAGTATTGTTCGCCTTGTAATTTTCCCATTCGTTGACGTTCAAACTCACGGCTCTATTTGTGATGTTTGACCTTTAGGTGGTATAATCTCTTAGTACTATCTTTAATAAAAAAACCTCTTTGAATCATTTTTTTCTGGATTTTTTTTATTATCTTGTCTTCTTGGCCACCTTGAAGGGATTCTCAATGTAGACAACCAGATTGTGATGAGAGCTCTTAACAGCTTCTATACAGTCGTTTCTCAGTCTACACCAACTTTACAATCGTAAAATTCTTCATTATGTAATCATGTATGGATTTAGCTTTTTTCCAGCACACATGTAGATTTGTATTTCCTGGTGGTTGAAAATGTGTTGGAAAGTTTTGTTCGTTATTGCTAAATTATCACCAGTATTCTCGTTTGTTTTTTAAATTTCAATGTAGCACCTTTGTGCATTATTTCCGATTACATTGCTAAAAATTGAGTGCTTATTCAGGCATTAATAACAATACCATTGACAATGTGACCAATCCGGTAGCGGCGACCGTTAAGGCAACGCGTGACGGTTGGAGCGTCCTGGTGATTAGGAGGCTACCGTTTCGATCGCTGTCAGGTGCCGGAGATTTGCGTAGTGCCTCTTGGATCGAAGGCGTAGGCCCACCCCACTGCTCTGATCAGTGGTTTCCCGTTGTTTCCCTGATCACTTCCAAGCGAATGCCGGAACTGCACCCTAGAAATAGGGTCAATGACCGTGTGCGATCCTTCCTTTTTTATCGTGTTCCCGTTCCCGTCCTTGGGATCTAGCTATAGGTTGATCACCTCTCCTTGTAAAACTATTCCCATGATCCCTTCCCAAGGACTCCCAACCTTTATCTTTGCATTGACTCTCTAAAACTGATTCGCTAGATCGACCCCTTTTCAGTATATACTGCCAATCAATATTATTCGGAAAGAACATCTCCATAAGCAATACAAAATTAAAAACCGACCGGTCGCTATAAAATATGGTATTGGAACATCTGGCGGTGCGTTGTGGTAGTTTTTGTGGCGCACAATTCGGTTTTGCAGTTTGAGTGACTGTAGGGGCGGCAATCACTTGCATATTTGTGCAGGAAGTTGGCGTCGCTCGCACGCTTCGAACACAACCGCTTCGAAACTCGAGATCTGCGGAGGCAGAAGGATTAATAGTATCCCTCGCTGGACCCACTCTGGCGATGTACTTGGTTGGTGGTAAGGAAAAAGCTACAAGAGCTTAACTGTAAAGGCGCTGTCACGTTCAGCTGAAACCATTATCAATTAATAAAATAAACTAGAAAACTGATGTTCTGGGAATAAATGTCGTAAATTTGTAAAAACAAATAAATGCGGAAGGATGTAAAATAATAAAAATGCGACCGTCAAGGGAGGATAACTCGGAAGAGATTTGTCCGAGTTCCCTTCTACCGTGGCAGAAGATTGGAAGGTGCCCGTGCAGGCGGTTTGCGCGTTTAAACATGCGAATTCTGAGATCACATCCAGGAGACAGACCTAATCTTTGATGCTAACGCTGTTGAATTCTGAATACGCAGTGTGTCTAAATGACTATAACAAAAACCAGAGAAACTAATTCGATTGCTGCAAGGGACGTGACAACCGCAAATAACACCATTTCGGCGTTTCCTAATATTCACTTCGGAGAACCGCAGGCGTCTTACTGATAATAAAGTGAAGTTTGAAGTGAAAAAGAACTTAAATTTGGTATTAAAGAAATGGAATTGTGTTCTACTCTTCATTATAATGAATTAATGCGAGAGTTTTCTTTCGTCCTGTTATTATTTGGCGGTGTACTTTTATTTTATAATACACAGCACACTACATATTTTAACAAAAAATAATTGTACGCATAAATTACTTCAAGATAAAACAAATAGACAAACAAATGGTTGAAAAATGGTTATTAGAGTGTTTTACTATTTTTGTATTTTTAGTTTTACAAATACTGCCTAGTCAAGTTTTCAGAAATTAAATCACCGACTCAAATTGCACACAAGTTTGATTTTCATTCACAGGTATGATGTGAAATTTGAAAAAAAAAAAAAAAGCAAATTTTTCATTTATTATTAAATATTTTGAAACTCTTTGATATAATTAAATATCTACTTCAAATATTTATTGTAAACAATGTGATCTTGATTGTACCGGTCAGTCGCCGGTGCAGATTCACTATCGATCCCCAACCGACCCCTTGATCTTCGACCCTTTGTAGAATGTTTATCCCACGTTGGAAATCCCTGATCCAGAAGAAACCACCGATCAGCGTTGGAGTGGGTCATGGCCTGAAACGGTCTGTAGAACCAGAATAGAAAAAATGACAGTTATTGAATTGTTATAAATTCATTGAATTCAGCTGTTTCTGAAGCGTGCCTTATGAGTCGAAGACGTGAAACTTTTGAGCTGCTCAATCCACCTATTGGTTCCGGAGTTGGAGACAGAGCATGTGAAATATGGACAAAAACTGAGGTACTGAGAGTGAGGTTCGCGGGAACTATTAATTTATATCGGGTGACAAAATAAATGCTACAATATTCTAGGGTATGTAGAGGATTGAATAAGTCCACTTTTTGCCACTGAACAGATAGTGGAAAATTTCATGTGAGTTATATGCATTTATTTGCCCCTGATATTTAGACAACCCCGTATACACACGTTCGGCGGGTTCTTGAAATCTTGACTGCGTCAGTACGTGGCCCGCCGAACATTGTGAGTGAGGATTTACTTAAAAATCAGAAAATGGCACACGTATTACTCCAGTATATGACATTTCCCACTACTTGTTTATTAGCTAAAAACATTTCGACCCCTCTGCATGCCCTGGAATTTTGTACCATTTATTCTGAGACTGAATGCGGAGTGTGGGTAAACTCTTCACATACATTTGCATATTTCTATCTCCTGACACTTTCTACCTCCTGACAATGGCATTTTCTTCTTAATCTACATTCTAGTTCTGTTTCGACAGGGTGCTGTAAATGCTAGTTTACGAAAGAAATTATCAGTCCTGTACAGCACTATGTACGGATACAAATGTTCAGAGTTCATGTAATTGTTTGGAATCTTCAATAATATTTTTCTTTCTTTCCTTATTTGTGTAGGCATTTGATCTCGCTGTCGGCTACAAGTGAATACTTTGTGTTGTAGATTAATCGAAATCTCCACCGGAACTTGATATTTGTTTTCCAAGAGTGATAAGAACTGTGAACATTCCTAGTCTCTGAGTGGCCACTGGAATAAATACAAGCGCGTGAGCTTCCAGAAAGGTCTGGAAAAGCACTGTTTCTTGAATGCTTAGCTCCGAATTCAGGAATAAATCTCAGCTCTTTTTCGAATCTATTTGACCGTTTACAAATGTTATTTGACATAACCAACGAATGTTACTTTTCTAATTTTTAATGTACTGTGATTGGTCGCTAGTAATTCAAGCGAGACTATAGGAAGCAAAGAGCTATATGATTCATTTTTGGCCAGTTATGCGTGAATCAGTGATGTGTTTTTTGAAAAAAATGCAACGCTTTCATAATTTTTAATACGAAAGTTAAAATTAATTAATTATTAGCAAACAGGTAAAGTTGTAAGTTAAGACTACGCAGCAGGTTTTTGAGGCTTGTTGTATATTTAAGTTGCAATAAATGGAACTCACAATACAGAAAATGTATTAATATATTGGGCGAGTAATTTCAGGTGTAAAAAGTACGCTACCGTCGTCTGCGGAAAAAGATGAACCTATGTTTCTTGCGTAATTTTGCTGTGAAACGAGTCGTTACTGCAGGGAAGTTTCTCGATGATTTCTCTTGATCTATATCAAAAGTTCACAACTGAGCTTAAGGCGCGGACCATATTTTCGTCAAATTGTACCGTGGCCACTTTCAAAAATTCTGATGAGTTGACGCAAGATTTTAGATTTAGATATAAAATGCCCAAAAAATTTTGAAGGAAAGGTGTTCCTATAATCGCTCTTTCAATAATAATAATAATAATAATAATAATAATAATAATAATAATAATTTAAAAATCATTAAATATAATGGTAATACTTTGCACATATAAATTTAAATACTGTAAATAAGAAATTATAATGCTATTAAATATGTTTTTAAATTTAACGAATATACAATGTTCGAAATAGTTAAGGATAGGAAGAATTGAAAGATCACGTGATCATTTTTTCCCGTTCCAATGTTGATGTGATTTATTGGCTTCAGTTTCCTTGAGCATCTGTGGGATTCTTGGACAAATGCTTTTGAACAAAGAAACCTGAATATCATTCAGTGAATGTCTCATTTTTTTCATTGTTGCAAGTTCAGAAATCTTGCTCACATAGATAAGTGATTGAGAAAAACCGTGAAAAGCGTACAGCGATTCGTCAGCGTGAGGGTATCTGTTAAATTACTATCATTTTGAAGTTCAATAGGTTATTTTCTCATCAGAAACGTCATCGACATTGATATTGAATGAATTGCTTATTTTACATAATCAAAAATTACTGTTGCATACTCAGAAAAATATCGAGCGAATTCTTCTTTGAACTTCAGTACTTCGAATAGAAATTTGCTCGAAAATCCTCGGTATATTGTTTATAGTATTCGCATGAACTAGAGTTTTGATTCCAGGAAAAAGAGAATGGTTACGTTCTTGGAATTTACAAAACTAGAGATGTAAGCAAGAAAATCCCAAAATCTTCAGAAATAAATATACTTCCCTTACCTTCCAGCTTTTGAAATTCAGAACTGTGTAGTTGCAAATTCAGAAGATTCAAATGGACAAATATTTCCACAAAAGGGCAAGTGAAAATTAAAATTTAAGCCCCTGGTCGAAGGGATAAAAGGCAATGACTACGACATTACGGGACAAAAGACGAAATGTAATTGAGGATTACTCCCTAGTTAAATTACGCTCATTACCCAAAAGATGGCTAAGAGCCATAGTTGCGATAAAAGGGTGCAACAATAAAAAATTTGGCACACATAACTGCCCATGCAAATATTCTCTCTTTTTCTAAAAAAACAAAAAACAAACAAACAAAACTTTTAACTTCTAAGTTCATATTACCTTTTAATAGCCAGCGGACCTCAGTGAAAACAATAGAGGTGTACATTCAGTTCTGTACCCACTTTTTTGAGCTTACGTGTATTCAGAGCACTAAGTTCAAGTGATCTTGATAGCAACACAATTATTTTTCCGTCAATGTATACGATAACAAATAAAGTGTTTGATCATTTTGCTTGACGGAGAATGATGCAATGTATCGCTGTAATAGCGAGATTGTTTCTCGTTGTTCATTATGATCAACACCGACAATGCGCGTCAATGCGACCATGGGACGGGAGAGTGCGTTCCCCCCTACTTTTTGGTATATAGGGTATTTGGGGGGACGAAGCCCCGCTAATCTATACCTTATCCATTAAATCGCCCCCTCCCAATAATTTGGTGGTAGTGCCGCCCAAGACTCCGATCCCGGCGTGCCGAGTGCATCGTCAATACAAAATGAAGCAAAATTCTCCTATTTGAGTTCATGCTTCTCGAAATAATGTGAAAAGATTTTGAGGCATTCTTCCCTTCTGTTGTAGTTCCTAGTTTTGCGACAGAAGAAAATGTTTGAATGGCGTCGCTCTTAAAAAGAAACAAATACTGGTAATTGGGATCTATTTAAAAAGCGAATTTTCATCACTGTGGAGAACCAAATACTGGGCCTTCTCTGTGCGATTGACAAGCTGCTCTTCAATATCTAGTTGTTATTTTCCCCGTTCTCGTGTTCAGAGTGTTTTATTTGATAAAATATTTGACATTTTCTCCGCGGCTTCCTTGTCCAACATTCAAGGTCTATGGTTTAATTAACGTTTCCCCAATATTTTGAGTTTTTTAGACTACGTAATCAATTGCAAGATATCGGAAGGCGCAGAGACCGCCTTTTCAGGTGTTTCACTTCTCGGAGTTTCATCGGCAACGCGGAAGAAATAATACTGTAATAGATAATCACGCCTGTTTTCGCCGGTGTACGTTAGGAAGCGTACCGAAGAAATTTCTTTTTAATAATGCCCTGCCCAGCGGACTATTTGAACTGCTTCGCCAATCACTAGGAGTCCGCGGACCGTCAACGGGGAACCACTGATCATAATGTCCAGAAAGTTGAGGTTATAGATTCGAAACAATAGGCGCATTTCTGTGTTAATAGCGAAAGAAAGATTATATTTGTTCGTGTACTAACGACAAAAACAGCAAATTTATGAATTGATGGCATCGGAGTGTTTATTACCATAGGCCTATATCGCATGCGGTCCTGCGATCCCGCCCGATCTCTCCAGCTGTGCAGATGCGCTGTGGCCGCTGTTCGATGCCGCGTCACCACAAAACGGCATGAGTGACCTCGTCCGCCAGAGCAATCCTATAGTGTTGAAGCTACCGCAACATACTTAAGATCATACGAGATATCTCGTGCAGTAAACTAATGTTCTGATACAGCTTGATTCATTTGTAAGGATTTGTTCCATCACATTAAAGCAACAATTTTATCAAAAACAAATTTTTTTGGTACAAAGTACTAAAATCTGTGAAATCTGTTGAATCGGATTATCAAACCTGTTAATTATATTCATGGAAGGCCGAAGATATTCTATGTTACAAGTAGAATTTTTTAAGAACGTCTTGTAACTTAATTCCTGAAATCTAATAAATATGAAATCAACGGACACTTATTGATAGCATATTTCTGGTGTATTATTAGACTATAAAAAAGACATGATAGATAGCTTTTTCATTCTGTGTATAATACTTTCATTAACGTGTACTATATCCCTGCGATGAAAAAAAAGTCTATTTTTTGAATTCCTCCGTCCCAGCAGAGAAAAACTGAATAATATGAAGTGTAAGTCAAAATATTCACACATTCCGAGTCACCATCAGTTACCATTTGAACTATTGTTCTAAAAGTTAGACTTCTGCGCGCTTATTTTAATAAGATAAAGCAGTTTTTATGAGTCGCGCAAGGTAAAGACCTATGTTTAGAAACTACAGCGGCGTTTTTTCCTTGCGTAAATGATCTCCTGTGTGTACAGCGGCGCTTCGAAAAAGTATAAAAAGCATTTCCTGCGGGAATCTACGCGTCTGAAGCCAAAACGTAAAGGGACTACTTAATGCTGTTATCATTGTATACGTTCAATTTCGTTCAGAATGGGTAATAAGTAACACGATTTTTGCTGTATGTTGGGTTCCCCCTAAAAAAAGAGAATATGAGAAAAAATATGCAATTTATTACTGTTGGCGTTCATTTAGATGTTACGTTAGAAGTGTTATAAATACCAAACGTTTAGATGTGTTACTTTTGACCGGATGTTTTTCCAGTTATGTCAGAAGCGTTTATACGGTTCGTTTGGGTAGTACGGCTGATAACTTGTCGACAAAATTATGAATACTGCTAGAAGCCATGCCATTATTTTCACGCCTAGTGAGCAGTAATAATGGAGTGTGTTTTATCTTCTCGTAATACGTTGATAGTGTAGTGGATTTCGTTTATACCGGCCTTCAAAGCACCAAGTATATTCCGCTTATCATTGTATACGCGTCATAATTTGCTATAACCGTGGTCGTAAAATCCAGTGCAAACAGGGGGGGGGGATCGAAGCCGAGCCACAAAGTTGGGAAAACATGGTTTTAATAAGAACCAAATTAAGTTTTTTGTTTTATCCATTAATTAATGTTTAAATACAGTTATTTCGTTTCAAGCGGACTTTATGGTTTGATATTTTTTTAAATACCTGACTAACTACAGTTGTACAGTGAAACAAGCCCTAACAGCCACCTCGGATAAGTGGTCACGTCCATTAGCGCCCACTTTTTCGTGGATCAGATTGATTTTTTGTTAAGGCAGTGTAACTATTCCCTCATTTGAGCAGCCAGACGCATTTCATAATTAACATTTTTAAGCGGTTATCTCAAGCGATTTTGAATTGTATTGTAAAAAGATAGCGCAAAGTTGTGGAGATTCCTACTGTTATAATATTTCCGTGACGGAACGCATTGTCAAAGTACTTCGAACAGTGACATCTAGAGTAGCTTATTTCACAGGAGGAGTAATTACCGTTTCAGGTCACAAGTAATTTGAGTGAAAATCTCTTAATGAAACGACGTGTTCGCTTCGCCCGTTTCACAGCAATCCTAAGGATTGCTACCCGTACATCCCTTCTGTTGGAGTCTATTCGAAGAGCACACCGCGTGCGCCAATCAGATCTGAAGGTCATTCCTTAACTCCGTCGGACGACCCGGCTGTAGAGTATCTACAACAGGGGTTCCCAACGGGGTCGGTTCCCATCGAGTCCCCGAGGGTCGATGTCATTTTAAGGGGGGTCGATATCCAAATATCCACCAAAAGATTTCATTAGTTACAAAAATATTTATGAATTTTATTGTTATTTTTACGTATATAAATCTGCAAAACACGTAATAATAAATTACAAATTCGCCCATCTTTTGGAATTTCATATCATTCACATTCATAAAATGAAACTTCACCGCAATTATAATCTATGGTCTTGTTTTTGAAAACATGTTTAAATTTGTAGGTTTAAAAATAGTAACTGGACAAAAGTATTTTTAAAAAATCTAAGCATTTTTCCAAACCTTATTCAGATTAGTGTAATTGATAATTAATTCGTCATTTACGATAATTTTTTATGCTGTGTATTAGAAAAACAAAACTTGAAGGGGGGGTCGATTGTTCGTTGTTCGAAAAAGGGTCGAAGCAAGAAAAAGGTTGGGAGCCCCTGATCTACAGATGTGAATTGCCTCTTCGAATCTAGATTTCTTGTTCGGTGAGAAACGATAGTGAGTTGCTCAACCAAGAAAATCCGTGGTGGCAAATCAGTGGTGTGTTTTGGTATTAGCCGAGAGGTGGCATCCTAAATACCTTGTTTAATTTGTATTTTGTCATTTGGGTCGTTAAAATGTTGCTGACAACATACTTCATTTCGTAGCAATTAACACATTTGTTTTACGCTTCCAGTCACTTCATAATCTTCATTAAGCGGGCGCCTCTAATAACGGTCAGTTTTTGCCGGAACCATTGGTGACAGCACAAGTTTATGGTACTTGGATATCAGTAGACAGCGCTCTTCCCTTGCTCTACGCACCCTTGGGCCTTTCAGATATCGCATCTTCTTCCTTCCTCTGCCCACCCCATTTCCACCGAATAACGCTCCTTGACACCTGCCGTGGCCCTATTCAAGGCAGCCAATAATATTAAATTTTACTGTTTTCCTGCTCCCTAAAAGGAATACGTCAAAACATTGTTGTGCGCTTAACATTCAGTGCTCAATCTAATAATTGAGAGAGACGACCGTGGCTAAATACGATTTTTGGTTAATTGGGTCCCAAAAAATCAAGTCGCTAAGTTACACGAGCTCCGTGAATCGCCGTGCCTAGCATTGTCGTCGTTATATCATACCTCGTTATTTATTGTATTTATCGCATGTGTTGTTTCGCGGGGGCTCGGCCATCGCTTTTCTTATAGATTTTATGTTATTTTTAAAAGTATTGAACATAGTAAACATACTTTAAAACATCTGAAAATAATAATAATATAAATTCCAGTATTGAATTAAAGTTTACATCAAACACGTAAATTTGATTATGAAACAAGTGTGTGTGTTAACACAGTACCAATAAATTTGTTCAAATAATATTCAACTTAGAAAAAAAGCTACTACAATAGTAACAATGGCGCCCTGGGAAATAAATATTAATGAATCAAGGAAATCATAACATTAAACAAATGAATCAAATTATTTTACTTTGCCAATACTTTAAATAGCAATCAAAATAATCAAAACCTAGACATTGTAATGAAATAAAAATAAAAAGGAATAAATGAAACAACAAACCCCACCTCTATTCAATGGTAAATACTTTCTATCAGCTATGACTCGACACAAAATTGATTAATCAAAGTGAATCCAAACAAATGACGTCACTATGCGTGCAAATTCATTAATACTGATTATACCATTATAAATGTATCAATACTAATCAAATAAGATAATAATGCAGCCGCTCATCAACTGAACAAGTCTTCGAATTCAACGAAGTCAACAATAACAATTGTCTCTGCAACGAGCAAATACAAAATAGATGAATTCCTATCATTTGGTCGCAACCAATGTCATATGTCTTTTCCCTGTTCGAGGAATGGGACGTCACTATCGCTTTCCTGCGAACATGCGGAAGTAATACATGGTGAAGTGACGAATGTGGGGTTATCACGTCATTAATTTTGGTATTTTGTTAAAAAGAATGAGTCGCGGCGGATTTGTGAAAGCAAATTCGGATAATCTTTCGCAAATACATGAATGGTTGCAGAATATAATGTGAATAGTCATTATTTTAATGCTAACCAACCAAAGGCGTTTATTTATCATTGAAAACTGTGTGTGACGTACTCATACTTGAGGGAGAAGTGTATTGTGTGCACGTTTTCTTAAATTCTGTGAAACCTACACTAAACCGTGCACAAGTTGAATTATTAATACAGGTGGAAAAGAGCATTTTTTTTCAAGAATTGATTAAAAAAATATTCGCTGCCGTGTAATAAAAGCTATTTGCGAAGGCAAATCAGCTTCTGATTTTGGTTTTTATCTCTTACCGTGCCCTTCGTTAAGGAATCGACTTACTACCGGGAGGAGAACGAAAATAACTACGTTCTCCATTGAATTCTAGAAAACGTGAACAGATAGTGAAGTTACACGTTGAAATGTAAATACGTAATAATTTCGTATATTTTTAATTTGTTTTATTTATTTTTCTATAAAATAAATAGTAAAGTATTAATATAAACATATATCATTTTCTACATTTATCTTGTATAATTTCTGCGCTTATCGGGATTTAGTAATATAGATGGCGTAGCGTTTAGCGTTGCGTTTTAGCACTGTATCTTTAAATACCGTTCAATCTCGTAGATAATTGCAGAATTTGGGATCCAGGGTCGTAAGATGCGGGATCCCGAAATTAGATTTTTAAATTCGATGCTGGCGGAAGAAGCCGACTGTTTGTGGCCAGACGTATGGGCGGCTGTGTGTGTATCCTCCGTGTATCCTGCGGAGCAGGACGAAGACCAGGAGCGGCAGGGCGGCCGTCGACCTGCCATCTTTGGCGGCGGTTGGTCCACTGTGTATATGACAGCTGACAGATTCCCGAAATAGCGTCGATCCGCAGCCCGTGAGCTTCCTCTTGGAGCAAGGTGCGCTGTGCGGGAATGCGCGGCCTTCGGCGTCGTCCGCGCGCCGAGCAGCGACCCGGCGCTTAGGGCCTCGACAGTTCAGGTTAGCAGGCTCGAGTCCATTGCGTATCTGGTGCAACCTCATAGGCTGCATGGAGGGAGGTGGGGAAACTTCTTCGTAATGAAATTTCGTTCATAAAGCGGATTCTTTTTCGTTCTAGAGGTATAGTGGATAAAATGAATACGTTTATGTTGAAATTTGTCACCGTTCGTGAGTAGAGAGAGAGAGCATCTCAACACATTCGAGTAACTCTGGATTTGTTTGAAGTAACGTGATAAATGTGGGTTTTCTGGATGACGTGTGGTGTATGAGGTCATTGTTCCAAGATAAATGGAGTGCCCTGTGGAAACTTTATATTTGTTTAGGAGCAATGTTTATTGCTCTGATGTGAGATGTTTTATATCTTTTTGGATTTCCTTAAGAGATATTCCATAGCGAGTATGCTATTCATATTTTAAGGGGATAACACTCTTACGCAACAATAAACATATGGAATTCGCTAGTTACTGATAAATCCATCCTCATGATCAAAATGTCTGAAAGCCTGAAAGACCATTGCGATTAATTTACTAATGGAAATAGTTAAGATACTTATTCTACAGTGGGATTCGATGTTCGGTGACAGAGTACAGCCGCACTTGTGTATAGAGTAAGAAATTTAAATGAAAAAATCACACACACACAAGATGTCCTACTGTAATTAACATATCGGTCGCTGACTGATTACCTGAAATTACTTTATACGATAATTAGCTCTCACATGTACAAATTTACACCAATATCAACACACACATGTACATTTATTTACACACGATACGTTCATATATTATGTGGTCTCATACTATGTGTAGTTAGCGCGTCACTGGGCGCAGTAACATAGCGAGTTATCGCCGTGTAGTGGTAGATAATTAGAAGGATTATACGTAGAAGCAGAGAATGAAGTGCATTTCTATTGTTTATGAACTCTTGTGCCGGTCTATTCTGTGTGATATAATGTTCACAGTAACAAGAGGAGAAGTTCTGCGTGTTTTGATACTAAATCTTTGAAAAATGAACTTAAAAAATAATTGCTCATTCTTTCGCCTGTGTTCCAATTTCCAGCACAGAATAGGATGATTAGATAGTATCTAGAAATGTAGAATCTTCGTGTGTTAGTTTTTTTAGTTTTTTATTGTTACATGAGCATATCGCGTTTTTATTACCAAAGGAAATATTGTGTAGAAATTCCGAGAAAGTTCCGTTATGGAAAGAGAAAACATGCCACCCAGAGCCGATCTGTGTATGGAGTTGTGCAATGGAGTGATAACGAGTAGGGATACATATCGTGTTCTCCGCCTGCGCGTGTGTGCGCGCCTCTGGCTCCAATTGAAGGCCCCGTTTCCCTCGGGCGGCGTCTGATAAGCGCAGTGCAGGAGACGCCGCCGACTGCACCGGGCGCGGCGGGACCAGGCGGGAGGCTGCGGGTCGTGCCCCTGGCTGCCCGTTCAAGTATGTCTCACTGACTTTGTTTTTTGTGCTTCTTAGGCGAAGAGTCGCCGTTGCTTCAAAGTATGCGTAGCGCAGGAAGTTGTTCTGAAAATGCTTTCAGCGTGAGCTAAGACGGCGGGAGAAAGCATTCAAGGAGAGTTGGAAATGACCGGGTAGGTGATTCAGTGTATTGGCAGCTAGCTCGTGATTCAGTCTTAATATATTTTCCCACTCGAACCCGTAACTGCATTTGATAGTGCATGCAGGCTTGACCTGTTACGCAACTTATAGAAAGATAACTAACTTATCTTGCATTAAGGTGATATTTTTCAACGTATCCAGTGAAATTGAAGTGTGTGTCAGTTTCGTGAGAATGGCTCTTAAGCCAAGCTTACTCTGCACTTAGTTCAAGTTGATTAATGTTCGCTTTCCACCGTTATCCTGTACATAAAAACAACACAAGATGTAGCTTACTAATTTTCTGTTTTTTAATATTACGACATAGATCTCGCGAATAACATATGTCTTTCTGAAGTGTGATAGTTTTGTGAAAATAATACTTTGTGATACATTTACGCGATGATTTTGCTGTGGCACATAATTGTCGGATACGATGTGTCGAATGTATTTGCGCTTCTGTCAGTCATTTTCTCCCTCTCATCTATAGCGGATTCCTGAAAGTTCTGAATAGAGTTCACTAGTCATCATAGTTCTTTGACCGCCTTTCGTCTTCGTTATCTTAGCTTCGGCGTTAGCCGTACAAGTGATTTATGTGAGAAGTAAGAATTACGAAAGGTCAAACACAAACCTCACGCCCAAGGTGAAACTCGTGACTACTACCCTTCGAACACAGACGCCCACACGTTAGGAGAAAAAAAAACACTTAAAATTACTTTTAAAATGAAATCCTATCGTCTCACCGACATGAAAGCCCCCGTAAGTTTACTTATTTCTCTGAAAAAAAAAGAAGAAAAAAACAACAGAAAGTCTCCGAGGTTCTCTAAGTATCACGCATGCTCATTTTTCGAAAGATAGATGCTGCGTGCAAGGTGAATGGCTGTTGTGAATTTCTTCAGTATTAGTTACTGAGAAAATCAACAATTACTAGTACAATTGCTGTTTTCTTCTTTGTATGATGGAGAAGAAAATCTGTTCCTGAAACATATTGTCAGACTATTGTTGAATAATTAAATAAGTTTTTAAAAGTATTGTGGTATTTTAAATTAAGTAGTGGTACTAGTGTTAATTGTGGTACTTTAAAATTATTTAAAGTATTGGTTAGAACAGTAAGTTAAGTAATCGTGCGCCGGATTTTCGACAGAAAATCTCTTATTGCCGAGCCCTGGTAACGAAAAAGTAGATAAATCCTGTTGCTATATATAGTAAATTACTTCTTCTAGCACATGGTATCGCCAGAATCCATGTTATATGGGTCTTCGATTCAGAAAAGTCGATTGAAGGCAAACTGTCCATCAGTCTGTGATCAACGCTAGCGCCTAAACCGTTCAGTCGATTTTCTCCAAAATTGATATTCTCCGATCGATCGGAAGACACTCAGGCTTTGGGAGTTTCAACCGGATATTTTGATTTTTGAAGGTACTTTATATGAAACCTTAAAAAACATTTTCAAAATTTTCTCAAAAATGGTTCCAAATTTTTTGATTAAACTTTGTCCTCATATACCATAAAGGACGCTTAAGAGAAGGGCGCAGATTACATTTTCGTGGAAATCATAGATTTTTCGAAAATTGCAAAAGTACAATTGTTTCCGGCGACTACCTACAACTATAATATTGAAGGTAGAAATTTTTCCTTAATGCCATATCTTCTATAAAGACAGATCTCGAAATAAGGTAATGTTCAATTTTTCGACAATGTGAGTAGTTTTCGGGTAATATTTGCTCAAAATATAGGCAATTTTTAATTTTTGAAACAATTTTTTCTCCAGTATCGCTACATTTTTTTCTGTAAGTTTTCTCCTCGTCGAGGGACGGTAAAAAGTATGGTCCTAGTCCCATTTTCAGCAAACCTTTTTTTTTTATTTATTGAAAATTGCCAAAGTTAACATTTCAAAACAACAAAATGGAAGATATAATTTTTGCCTCTGACGTCTGTTGTAAAAAATCAGCTGTTTAAAAAATGTCTGGTACAATTTTTTTAAACAACGAGGAATTTTCGTGTGATTTGTGCTTGAAATGAATGCAATTAAAAAAGTTATATTCTCAAAAACAGCTTCAACTTTTTTTCCACGGATAGAAAGGACTCGTAAAAGGATTGTGGTATAAACTTAGAGATGGTAGAGTTTCTCTAGATGCTAAAACTAAATGTAGAGGTAGTTATTTGATTTACTTGTGGACCGTAAATATAAAATTAATTTTCTCCAAAATATCACATTCCATTTTATTGTAAATTGCTGTGATTCAAATCGAAAATAATAATCTTTTTTAACTACAGTGCAAAGTATTCGCCTATCGATTAGCTTATTGTTTATCTGTGTATGTGATTTAATTGAAGAAAAGCTCTCCTGGTATTAGACGGATTCTCCACAATCCCACCAGATGTTTCCTTCATAAAGTTAACTGCCTATACTTACACACATACACACGCTTATATGAAGGATTCGGTAACTTTCTAAGATGCCTCTCATCTCCAAAAAAATGTGTGTTCCCCATATTATACGTCTTCTCGAAGAAATTGTGCGTGAAGACGTCGCGACCGGGCTTGGAAGCTCTGCTCCAGAGAATCCAGCCAAGGCATGCCCGCTCGACCCCGCCTGTCCCTGCCGCACCCGTGCCTCCCCACGCTATAATCAAGTCGGCTGATCAGCGCGCTTTGGCACGAACCGTCCTTCAAACGCGTGGAGGCTGCACCGGTGGGCGCTCTTACGAGCTGATAAATAGCCAATGGCTGGTCGGAAGACGGGCATATCTCAATGCATTATTGCGATACGGTCTTTTCAAATGACGGGCTGCTGACAGATTTTCTTGTCGGCTACGTTTCTTTCCGCAGTACGTACATTAGACGGCGGCTTTAATGAAAACCGAGAACTGCAAGCGTATTACAAATGTATTCGATACGATTCAATGGTTTCATCGTCTGAGATGGCGAGGTGCATAATATTCCAAGTATTGCAAAATAATTAAATGGTTTAGGGCAATGTACCTAGATAGTAAATACAATTTAACATAATATACTAGATAAATTATTTGGTCGTGTAGTTTCTTAATCTGTATTTTGTGAAAGATTGGAGACAGCTGCTATACGTTGCTTCTAGATTTTTATCTCCTCGAGTCTGAGATTTGTGTTACGAATGGAAGAAAATGCATGTCGTCGCACCCAATATCGCATGAAAATTTGTGGATAGAAACTTTTTACGGGATCTTTTAATTGAAAGAAACGTAAATCTTTTCTTGAAAGTGATAATTTTCATTCGTCTCATTCTTGTTTCTCTTCAATTTTTCATTGACCCTTTCCTTTCGGTTACTTGCATTCGTGCGTTTTGCACTTTTTTACCATTGAAGTATTATTTCATCTGTCGGTTTCTAATGCTTTCAGTGTCGTTCTTTTTTTCTCTCTCTGGAAATAGAACAAATTAAAATGTTTTTGGGGTGTTTCATTTTTCAATTGAATAAGAACTTTGTGCTATTATCCCAACAAAGATGGCAACACTGCAAGAAGCTCAGAATTTAAAATTCAAATGAGTATTTTCGAGTCTTGGCACTGAACAGTATTCCGTCGAGAGACATTCTTTGTTTGTATTTCTAGTCGCATCCTGACATCCTGTTCTACGTTTGAGCTGTGAATGTTGGGATCGTGAGAGAGTCGCAGGGCGGTTGTTTTATATTGGGCCTTGTAGATGACACATATTGAATTCATGAAAACGAATACATGCATTTTATTAAAAGCAGAAGTAATGGAAGGAATTTCGAGAAATCGAGTGAGCAGTTCAACCCATTCAGCAGATATTTGAAAAATATATCTAGAGATAACCTGAAGGAAAATTAAAAACGCGTTCATTGATCTTTACATATCAGTAATATCCAAAAAATTCCTGTTCCATAACGCAACACGTGAATAGCAAATATTAAATGGCAGGCGTCCCATTCTTTGGGGCCTTCTTTGGTTCACTTTATTGCATGTCCCTTCTGTACCCAGTAATTCACACATTAACGGTCAGTATATGTACCGCACTTCGACCGTATTTTTGTTGGACTTTCCCTATCCTGAAAAATGTCACTCCACTTCACTGCACTCTTGAGAACTCTCGAACGCATAACTCGCATGCTCTTGGAAGAGTCACTAGCACCTCTGCAGGTAATTGTTCCAGTCAACAAGGGTCCTATTCACAAAGCTGATTTTTTTCAATATCCGTTCTTTGCTTTCTGCATTTTATTTTGTGTGAGTACTCGCCCACCTTCTTAAGTAACATGGCATTGCAAGTCTTTCATTGGTAGCTTTTCGTGCTGGTTACTTTGTGTACGCCTTGAAGAGGGCACTCAGTCGTGCTGTCTTTCTACGTTCAACAAATGATTCCCAATTGACATTTGCATTGTTTGTGTTCGCAAATTTAGCCTCTTTTTCTGCATTCGTTTCAACATTAATCTGCCCTCTCATGATCCCAGCACGCTACTCCGTACTTCGTTAAGGAGCCTTTATTAAGCCTTTATTTTCGTGTGGTAGTTTTCCCTAATATGCGGATAACAAAATGAAGAGTTTCGAATTATTACGCCCAGATATTTACAGCCACGTACGTCAGGAATTTTATTTCGACCCATTGTACAAGTATATTGAAGTGTTTCCTGTGTTCTAGCCTTCGTAAAACTAGTTGTTTTGCTTTTATCTGGATTTTTGTTTCGTTTTCCTAGGACCATTTCAACAATTCGTCAATATCTTTTTGCAATTGTCAACATGTTTTGGCAAGTCAGATTCGTGTTTAATTTTTCGAGACACGATGCAGTCGTCTACGAGAAGTCTGATTGTCGTTCGTGTTCTTTTACTTTCTGCGCACATTGGAAATTAGTAATACAGATATCAATGATTTTCAGGTTCCAAAACAACTGAAGCATTGAAAAAACAAACTGTCATCGGTGGACCTCTGCGGTCCCGCTTGCAGGAATGCTAGTGTTAAAGATCTTGAATGATTAAATTAAAGAGATTGCTTGTGGACATCAATGTAACTTCACTATGCGCGCAGTTGAACACTTTTAGCTCATAGTGGTAGGAGCAGAGCCGGGGATACGGGTTACTATTTTCTTGTAAATACTAACGACACATTTCTGCAGTTCGTTTACGAATGCAAACAATTTTCTGTAACTCGGGAGCGAAAATGTCTATTTTCATGTGTTACTTACCTTGCTTTATTGGTACTTTTATTCATCCTTCAACTATATAGGGTTGAAAGGTGTGGAAGGGATTCCAGAGCTCAAGAAGACGTGAGTACTTCTTCCCTTTCGCCATATACAGTTTTTATTGTTCTTTAACAAAAACAATAGTAAATAAATAAATAAATATCGATTTCCGGAATAATCGGCGTCTTCCGAAAGGCAGTCTCTCTTGTGGTGTGTTCCCGTCTCATCTTTTCGTGGTATTTTTTTATTGTGGTTAAGGATGTGTGTGAACATACTTTGATACTCGAGTTGCCATTGAAATAAAGTAATGTGAGTTTTGATGTATCGTACAGGGAATGAAAAATATAAAAATTAAATTGTAACTTCGGCCAAGTGAGCTAAATAATATAAGAAAATATGATTTTACTCTCAAGTCTGTATGCTTAATGAGTCTTGAATTCTTGAAAAAGTTTTGAAAGCTGGAACAAGCATTAAAATTTTTAATTTCTGAATTTCTGTATTATTTATTCGTTAAAAAACCTCATCGTATTTGTAGCATTATAGAGAGTTGCGAAATGTAGAAAAAATCGATCTCGATATTTTGCATATAAACGCACCTTTTGAGGGCCCGTGATAACGTTGTATCCCTCCTTTTTTTTTCAAAACATCCGTCTGTGAACAGTCGCGCTTATACCGTACATAGGAGCTTTTGGAAAATTGTTATTCTCCTATGGATCTGGCTTAACTTGAGGCCCCACAAATTGGAAGACATCTTTTAACTTTTTGGATATGTGGCATATACCACATTTCAAAATTACCTTTCATATGGCTCTTAATTTTTACTTTATATTCCTTGCTCGAATAGAGGAAAATTCATATATGATTATGGTAAGCTCCGATTTTTTAAAATTAATTTTAGAAAACTATCTACATTAAAGTAGTTTTCGAAACTCTTATAAGCTTAACATAAATTACTTTTTGCTGTAGAAAACACTCTGCTAAATTACCTTAAACGAAATCAGTGGTGCGAGGTGGAGGGGGAGGGGGCTACAGGTTATACATGTTCAGCCGACGTGATGTTTTCTCTCACTGAGTTTTTCATATACGCTGAATATAACATCAAAAGAGTTATAAGAGAATACAAAGTTTTTGTTGACTTATAGTTTATATTTTTACGTAAACAATTGCTGTATTGAATGTCTTCCGTAAGTATTGAAAATTACTATACGCTGTATTTTTTAACAGCCTCTGAATGAAATTCATATATTTTAGACTTCTTAATCAGTTATGATATGTTCATAGGAATACACCTTGGTCGTTTGAAGGTTTTCAGTAATTTCTATGAAGTATTGAGAATGATAGTGAAAAGTTTCGTCGCTCAAAGGCTCCTTTACAATGCATTTACAAACAACCTGGCGGTGCAGAATATTTTGCTTGCGACAAAAGTCGTGTCTTTGCCTAATGCATCATACTCTCTGTAAATAATATACAATAAATGAACAAGATGAATAATAGAACAAGAAAAGGATCCAGAGAAAACATTGTCGTGAATAAGAAAGCATTCAGAAATCATAATCTTGAAATGTAAAAGGACCAAAATGATGGCGGAGACAACCAGGAAACGAAAGTCTTAGTATCTACATGTTTAGAAGGCATAGTTATGGGAAAATTTATTTTGTTCCATGTTAGTTTCTTCCTTAATATATTTATAATATTTATTTAGTTTTAACACCATGAATCACATTTTTTATTCATGGCCTTAAAAGCGAAAATGTATGTTAAACATAATTGGTTAATTAGTTGGAATTGCATAAAGGGTTTATTGAACCCAGAATAATTGAACTAACATAAAACAATATACAAATACCTTCAAAAAATATTTTTTGCCTGGGAAGAACCTGAATTTGAAATGTACGTTTCTATTTCTTCTTTCTCCTCTTCCTCCCCCTCCTCCTTCCTTTTCATTTTCTCCTAATGTCCCAGCTAATATTAAGAAGCCATCACGATTGCAGGGGTCGCTTCAACACATCACATATCAAGCCGCGTGACAGCGATTTAAATCCAGCCAAGTTCATTGTACCAATGTTCTTAGTGAATATCACATACAAATGTTCTTAAGTACAATTACAGTTCAGAAGGGTTTCTGAGATAATACGAGATATAGATAATTCGAATTCACGTAACATTCCCTTTTGTTTTGATACCTAATTCCTTTTTTCGACGTATTTCGCTGTCTTTGCAACCTACGGGCACTGCGATACTGTGGTGGCCGTTACAAGAATTGTCGCTCTGCGAAAGTGCAACAAACCATGAAAGTGTCGGCTTCATTTCGCTTCAACGCAAGTTTTCACTTGTATGGGCGCAGGAACACATTCCACTTTAAGAAAAGAATGTTTCTTGTATTCATTTTTGAAACTACCTGAAGACCTGCGTTGCTGGGTATTTATTATCATAATCCTGCATCTCCTAGCCATGTGTGCTAAGATCGTCGTTGCTGTGGACAGTTGTAAACAGATGCATTGTTGCGTACTCACGGCAAACGTACAGTAATATATGTTTGACCTTCAATTACTCTAATTGCGCTATTGGAAATAATCAAAATGCATTTAGAAGGAAATTGTATTATTTTTCAGAAACGTTAAATTTTAATTCAGAAACGTTTAAACGTTAATTTTTGGTGTAATTACTCGCTGTTTTCGAGATAGTTGCGAAAACGGAAAGAGTGCACACTTAAAATATTGTTCAGTAGAGGTAGGAAAGAGGGGAATAAGTAATTTTTACGAAATCTCATGCTGACAATAACTTTCCTCTTGTTTTGATGGCTCCGTATACAAAATTTTGTTAAGACTTGAAATAAAACTGTAGATATGTATGAAAACACAAAAAGCCTTTATTATTAAAGAGAAAATAATAATTGTAAAAAAGTAACAAATCATGATCGACAAAACACACTACCTTTCAGTGCAAACCCCATTGAAATTGGTTCAGCGATACCAATGATTGCCCTGTCAGACAGATAAAAATCGTAAAAACAAGTGAATTGTTTTTTATTTTATATAAATAACATATTAGATAATAAAAAGCTGGTTATTTTGACATCACAGACACTCCTAGTTTTGTTGATGTAGGTATGTTCGAAGATTAGCAAGCCATTTCATGGTGACCTGGTAATTCTTTATTTTTCCAGCATCACCTTACTGCATAAGCTGGACATTTTGGAAAGTACATTGTATAGCCTTTGTATTGTTGTCAAGACAAATTACTGATAAGACCAGTATAGCGATGACTATTTTTGGCTACTCTCGGAAAAGTCGCGAATGAGTTTCGCGCGCAATGTCTAGAAAGAACTAGCGACAGGTTTCATCGGACATGGAAATCCACTTGAAGTGTTTGTCGCTCGCAGTCGTCCTTCAGAGTAAGTAACTGGTACTTGTGCTCCGCCTCCGCACTGCCATTACTCGGGCCTCTCATTTGCTCAGTTCACTTCCTCTGGTAGCGTACTTCATGTACCTACTTTGTCGCAAGTCACATCGTATGGTCTCATTAGATTTTTAAAAATAATTTGAAGGCGTGAAGTTTCCTTTGTTACGTAGACTTAGGGGACAAGATGCGGAGGGTTCGTGAACCGATTTGTTTATTTTAGTTTTCGCCGCCATTGGAGGTTGTTCTAAATTCTGCTGCTAAGGCATATGAGGCGTTATTCATTTTCTTGGAATCGATGATTTGTTGTAAAGGAAGCCCAGCTGTAAATTTTTGTCGTTCCATGTGCTAGTGCTGCTGATTTCTAAATGTTAGGTTGACGGATTCACATTTCTTCAAATCCTATTTCCTTTTCCGCCTTCGATGTACTTACGTAGTATAGAAAGTCTTGTAATGCTGCAAAGGAAAATGCCGATTTTTCGGCATAAAAAGTCTAATTTTAGGGCACTGATGGATATTTCTTTTGTGTAAAGTCTAAATTATTGTTATAAAATTATACAATCAAGAGAAATAAGTGTAGATTTTAAACACTTAAGTAATAAGTGCAGTTGTTTATCATTTAGTTTGCAATGTGGACGTTGTGGTATCGCTCAAGTATGGGACTCGTGTGTGTTTGATGCACAAATCAGAAAGATAAATATTTCGCCACATCAAATGGAATTCGGCTGGATTGGCGTGCGTGCAGCTGTTTATGTGATATATTGTTATTCGAACCACAGTGTTTCCTACTTCCTGAAGATAGGGGAAGTTCGGTGGCTTCTATCGTGTTTTCCGTATCTTGTTTCAACACGTGCCCCTAGTCGTGGGCATCTGTGTTTAATTTAGATACGTGTTGTGCTCTCACTATCGCGCTGCGCCTTCGGAACGTCATTTTCTCAAAAGGGTAAATACATAGAATGTTTTCTACATTTCGTTTATTCGTCCGTTTAATGGGCTTTTTCAGAAATGTTTTTATCTTCCTAAATTAAAATTGTGATAAAAAAATTGAAATATACCTGGAAACTTCCAACTGGAGTATTATGGTTGCCAAGAAAGATGTTTCCTGCCCAATTCAAGAGAAATTACCTCATGTTCAAAAATATCATCTGATGTATTATGGTAACTAGTGATGGAACAGTGGAAATGCATATTGAGGCCTTAAAGGCAAGTTAAATGATTGCATCGCTAGCTACTCAGGTAGTGGGAAAAATTTGTTGTAACATTTTTCGTTGCAGCGACGCGCAAATTACTTGAAATAAAAGTGATCCATTGTCAGATCAAAGTATATTAAACAACTATTCAGTAAATTTTGAAAATAAAAGAGGTGGAGACTTTATTCTCGCAGTCCGAAAACAGGATTTTCCGCTCGACACCATGTACCCTCTCAGTTCATACACAATTCAATAAAACAAATCAAGTAAATCAATAGTATCACTTTATGTGGCATAGGCATTTTTAGTTGACTGAATTATGCTATGTTAATCAGACCTTGGCTGTTACTACATGTGTACATTGTCTTACGTTGATCTGAGAGAAATACAGTGATATTGTTACGAGATGAAGGAAAATTATAAATGGAGCGAATGTCGTTCTGAAAGGACGTAGATTTACTTTGTACTTTATTTTACTAGATTTACTAAGTTATGGAATGCTGAACGAAAAATCTGCGTATTTTCAGCTGTAAAACGCATTACTACAGGGCCTGGAAACGATAAAGTGGATAAATCCAGTTGCTAAATTTAGAAAAAATCATCCAATATGTGGTATAGCCAGAATCCTTGTTTTGTGGGTCATTGATACCGAAAAATCGAATGTCGGCAAAACTTGTCTGTCCGGCCGGCCGTCTGTCCGGCCGTCCGTCTGTCCGTCCGTCCGTCTGTCCGGCCGTCCGTCTGTCCGGCCGTCCGTCTGTCCGGCCGTCCGTCTGTCCGGCCGGCCGTCTGTCCGGCCGTCCGTCTGTCCGGCCGTCCGTCTGTCCGGCCGTCCGTCTGTTCGGCCGTCCGGCCGTCCGTCTGTCCGGCCGTCCGTCTGTCCGGCCGTCCGTCTGTCCGGCCGTCCGTCTGTCCGGCCGGCCGGCCGGCCGTCTGTCCGGCCGACCGTCTGTCCGGCCGTCTGTCCGTCCGTCTGTCCGGCCGGCCGTCTGTCCGGCCGACCGTCTGTCTGTCCGGCCGTCTGTCCGGCCGGCCGTCTGTCCGGCCGGCCGTCTGTCCGGTCGGCCGTTTGTCCGTCTGTCTGGCCGTTTGTCCGTCTGTCTGGCCGTTTGTCCGTCTGTCTGGCCGTTTGTCCGTCTGTCTGGCCGTTTGTCCGTCTGTCTGGCCGTTTGTCCGTCTGTCTGGCCGTTTGTCCGTCTGTCTGGCCGTTTGTCCGTCTGTCTGGCCGTTTGTCGGTCTGTCTGGCCGTTTGTCCGTCTGTCCGGCCGTCCGTCAACAATGCTAGCGGCTAAACCGTTCAGCCAATTTTCTCCAAAATTGATATTCCCCAATGGATATTTTAGTTTTGGGGGTACTTTGCATGCAAAATTTAAAGAAAAATTCTCCATCGTTTTTTTATTAAATTGTTGTTTGATAGTGTACTCTTAAGAAAATGATGCAGGTCTCATTTTCGTTGAAAACTGATTTTTAGAAAATTTCAAAAATGTTTTCGGTGTCTTCATACAACTACTATTGAATCGGTTATTTTTAAAAGCCCCGCAAGTCAAGAATTATATATCACGAAACGCTGTTTCATTAAGTATACGGAGGACTTTTCTGTTGATTTTTATATTATTTCTGATGCATAAATCTTGATTGAGATTGCCATGGAGACATGTAATTTACTGGACTTATTCTCTGGACTTATTTAAAAGTTTATGACTTACGAGATTTCAAAAACTAATAAGAAATTTTTTATTTAGACTTGCAAAAAAATACTCATTGCAGGTTTAGTTTGTAATTTAATTACAATATTACATTTATTACAATATTATGTGAAATGGCAATATGCATCCAAATCAAGCATGATTCATATGACAGAAACAGTTGCTTGAAATATGTTTCTATAATTGGAATATTACATTGGAATATTTCCTTATTGAATATCACTTTTAACCAATCTGTCAGTGTTATCCCAGTCATATACACTGTATACTTGCAATACATACATACATACATACATACATACATACATACATACCCCGCAAGTCAATGATTTACAGTTTCAAAACCAAACCAAAACTTTGCAGTGTCCTCATGGCCATTCTATTCATCTGATTTACGGGATTTACACATGTAACGATGCATCTGTCTTGCAGCTTTTCTCACAAAAAAGCGAAAATGCAAAAGAGTGACTCACGGGATTTTAAAAATAACTGATTTAGTTGTAAAGGTAGAGATCTTTTTCCTTAATGAAATCTGATCTTTGAAGATAGATTTTGAAATAAGGTTATTTACAATTTTTCGAAAATGAGAGTACTTTTCGCGTAATTTTGCGTGAAAATACGGGCGAGTAAACACGTGCTGTTTTAACACCTAGTTCATCTCAAGAAACGAAAAAAAAACTTTCTATTGATTGGTTTCTCTTGGGATGAAATTCACTAAGGAAAAATAATCGTTTCCAAATTTCGTGATTGTAAATTAGACTGCGCATCCTTTAGACAGAGAATGGTCTTCGATTCTGTTTATTTCATATCGCAATCACAATCGTGGTGACGATATCACCAAACGCTGGCGACGCGAACCTTGGGTGTAATGTTAACAAGGCTCCATTATCACAATCGGTAAAATAATGAGGATTGCCACAGGATTTGCCTAAGTCGGAATTTGGCTTTCCCTTGTTCTATTTCTATCAATTTTCCTTCACATTTATCTTTTATTGAATGTGTCTCCTTCCATTTGCGTGAACGCTAAGTTTGAAACAAACTGCCTACGAACGTTGTTTATTTCCTCGAAAATTGGAGGTCCAAACAGCGCTAGACATTCACACGCTTTCGTGTTAGTCACTTTTGGATTGTCGAACGACCAACAGTTTCATTCAAATTGTTTTTTATAAGAGTCTTAGCAAGAGCTGAGTATTAGGAAGGAATATTTCGTGAGAACAAGGTGGCGTCTCGAAGGAACCCATTGCTTAAAAGATGTAGGTTGTGATTGCGTTAGATTTGATGCACTTGTTTTTATGCACTTTCATTACAAAAAGAACATCTTCGGTGTTCTCGATATTCTATATAGCTAAATGGGCGTGTGAGACGACCCAAGAACATCACTTGGTGGTCGTAAATTGAGGGAAAGGTTTATGACTTCAATGTTACCATTAGATCTGTGATTGTGACGGTTTCTGTGCTCAATAGACTCAATATACAGTAAACCCTCGTTAGCGTGAACTCGCTGAACACGAATTTCGCCGTAACACGAACAAAACTTCGGTCCCGACAAGGGATTACGGTAATACGGACATTTATAATACTCGGATAACATGAACTCCGATTATTTCGCTCCCTTAGAATTCGAGTTAATGAGGCTTTACTGTACATTCGAAGGAACGTCTCCAGCACATTTATATGATGTGAATTGAGGAAGCAATGTACTCCCGTGCAAATGCAATCCCGTACTCTCCGAACGCGACCTGCGAGTCTCCTCCCTTGACCAGTCCAGAATGTAGTCGCGTTCGTCCTCCAGTCACCCCTCCGCGTCGCTGCGGGTTTTCACTGCTACTGCGCGAGGGGGCGGCGGAATTGTGTGGGCTTCATCGTCTAAGAGGGGCCGTCCGGATTAACGATTTACAGGGAGTTACGGGACCTTTGTGAGGAGGGATGCTAGACGCCGATGTGATTAGGGAAGAAAGTTGTCATTTTGTGTTCGGTCTCCCCTTTTGTCAGTGATACTTTCAGAACTTGATATTGTGCGACCGACTATTTTATTCCTGACGTGACTCCAACCTTTGGGAGATCATGAGAGCGTACTGATGTGCGAATCCACCTACAGAACTGTTTTATTAACGTATTTTACAACGGTAGTATCTGCAGGTCTAAAATAAAAGTTTTCGAAGTATCACGGATTTCACTTGGTACACAATTCGGCCTCCGGTTCTGTATCATGTCTACGAATATCCGCAGCGCATGTATGTTCACTGATTAAGTTATGTAATCCTAATATTCCAGGTATGTGTGAGAATATTTGATAATCAAGAACCTATTAATTCGCAGAAAAAATCTCGTCTATTTAATTTCTCTTATACGTAATGTACAGTAAGCATTATAATGCTATAAAAAGATCGACGTAGAGATTTGGTCGGAAGTGCACTTAGTTGGGGTTCCTAATACCAAAAAGTGTTTTTCATGTATAGGGATTTTTCACCCCTTCTTACACATACATTATTGATGACAGGTCTATTATACTTTCTTGCCTACTACGTTCGTACATAGTAAAGAGAAAGTATTGTAATACTGCAGCAGAAAGTGGCGAATTTTCGACAGAAAAATTCGTATTGTGCTTATATGATATCGAAAAAGTGGGTAAATCTGTTCAATATAGTAAATTACTTCCTGTAACTCATTGTGTAGACAGAATCCACGCTTTGGGGGTCCTTGATACCCAAAAAATTGGTTTTCAGCAAAATATCGGGTCAACATTAGCGCCTAAAAAGTTCAGACGAACACTCCCTGTCGATCTGGCGGAACTTAAGACCCTGCGAAATTGAAACGGATATTTTGATCTTGGAGGTACTTTACATGAAGCCTTCACATTTTCAAAATTTTCACAAAATTGACTCAATTTTTTTGGATTAAACATTTTTCTGGAATTGAGCAAAGAACGTTTACAAATGGCGCATTTTCGATTAATTCTCTGATTTTTCGGAAACTGAAAAAAAAATTAACTTTGTAAAACCACAATAGGGATGTTAGATTTTTTTTGAAAATATGAGTAAATTTTTCTTGAAGTAAAGGTATTTTAAAAGAACTATATTTTATCAAAAACGACTCCAAATATTTAATTTTAATTTTTTTCTCGAATAGACCAAAATACGCTTATAAAAATTGCGCGTATCCTATTTTTGTTGAACGCTCTGAACTTTCGAAAATTGCAAAAGTTACAGGCAATCTGAGAAAGTATATGCTGTTGTAGCTCCACTAGTTTCTTAATGGAATCTGTTCAAAATTAATCGTTATTGAATGGCATGTACATTTTTAAACTTATTAGTTTTCACGTAATTTCCCGCAAAACCGTGACAAGTCAAAAAATATATCTTAAAAATTGTTCCAAGTTTTTTCGTTAGTTTTTTTGATCGAATGGAGAAATGTTTCCTTAATAATATGGCGTATATTCGATTTTCATTAAAACCTCTTAAAATATTATTCGATTTTTTTCGATCCATTTTGCCCTGTTCACCTTGCACCTTCAATGTTGAAGGTGTACTAGGAATATTTGAAGCTTTATATGTAATGTATTCTTGAATATTAGATTTTTAAATAATTTCATGTATGTAAACAGAAGTTTTTTACATGAAATTATTTAAAAACCTTTTTAAAAAAGTTTTGTGTGATTTAGAGTTATACTTTTTTCCCCCCTTTTCCCCCCCTTTTCTTTCCTAAGTAATGGTTGAATTCTTAGTAGAATAGAATTTTCAATATTGTGATGTTACGTAACCGTTACCAATAATACGCATAAAATATAATAAAATATCTGGTTAGCAACATTTCCTCGGTATATTTCCGTGAGTTGGTGCCGGTTTTGGAAGCCAATAGAATCTTCTTAATTATCATAAAATTTATTCAATAATACTCCAGGAAACTCATTTATCACCAAAAAGTGTCATCTCAGCGCGGTTTCTGCATTTAGTCATTTATTAGGTGCTCCAGTCATTTATAACTGAACTCATGACGATTCAGTCTCCACCATTGTCGACATGGATGTGGGACTTGCCAGTCTCGGATGGGCAGTGTTATTGTGAGCCGGGCCGTCCGGGTGGTGAGTCGGAACGAACGCCACGCGTGGCCTCCCGCACGGCCGCCCTCCTGCAGCCAGGCTCCCACCCACACGACGCACGACCGCGGCCAGCTCGCTCGCCCGCCTTGGGATGGCCGGGCTCACATCCTCGCCAAAATGGAGAAAATTTGGGAGGTGCTTTCTGTGCTTTCATTTCATCTCTTGCTCCATTTCTTTTTTGTATCCCTTGATTGCAAAGACACTAGGGTTGCCAAATTGCCGTATCCTAAAGTGACGACCCTGCAAGTGGTCGTCACTTTAGGATAGTGAATCTGAATATAAAGTTTGTCTATTAAGCCACGCGACTTTAGGAAATGATGACGCGTAAAAATATTAAATTTTATTAGCATTATAATGCTATTATAATTTCATAGCTTTATATGTAACGGTGTGGAGAAAAGTGACGGATTATAACTTTCTGAATTGGTTGGCGGGCCAGGTGTTCTGCATCCATATCAGATTCACTGCTTTGAGTAAAACTGAAATTTTGATTATATCGCACATTATTCATAAGAGTTTCGAGAAATCAGAAATTACAATTTTATATATTTCTTTTTTACATAAAAACAAAAGTGACGATGTTTGACGAATCTCTCCTAGACGGATTCTCCGATTTTAATATTTTTTAAAATACATAGGTAGATCGTGGCCCAACCTTTGATCTTACCGCTTCACTCAGATGTTGGCTACCAATTAACGATGATAATATTCAAAATGGTAAATGTATCGGTAATGCAATGAATGTTCGCCTTACTCTTCAATGGAAGCAACCCGTCAGCCATCCATGTTTTATAATCGGCAGGATACCGAGATACTACCAGAAAGCATTTGCTTGTTGGCTGCTCAAATTTGGCAAATTAATAAAAAAATATTTTAATAATAATAATAATAATAATAATAATAATAATAATAATAATAATAATAATAATAATAATAATAATAATAATTTGATATAAATTAAAATAATTTGATAAAAAGGTTACATCGAGTTCCACCTAATACACACTAGATATCTAGAAGCGTAGTAGTAATGAATGTTCAACTCGGGGAGAGAGTTCTCAAAACTCATTTGTTTTCTAGCTATATCTCCGAATGACTGTGCTCACGTTTGATTATAATTAAGGACAAAAATGTAAATACAAAAGATTATATGAGATCATATTTAATCTCTGCTCCCAAAAAACAAATGTTATGAACATTTTACTCAGGAAAGTTTTCATCCTACACCTACCACTTTGAAACGGTTAGGTGAATTGTCATTAAATGGATAGAGGTATAAGGGAGAGGATAAAGGTATTCACATTTAAAAATAAATACCTTGATAAAATGTATTTAGTCTCTGAACTTGAACATTTTCTACGTTTTTCATCATTACATATTTTCAAAACTCTTATGTGTTTCAAGTAATTAGAGGCAAAAATTATTTGAAAATTTATTGAAGAATGACATTGATGAAACATTATTATCCGTAAATTGTGCGTTCCAATGTGAATGTGTGTCTTTTGTAGGCATAAAAATTGTAAATTTGAAGTGTTAGCTTCATACTCTTAATGAATATTAATAATAAATATTAATAATTTAATAATTAATTTATTCTGTTCTGAAGCAGGACTTTACGCGAGGTCTCAGGCTACCAGTTGATCCCTCCCCTTCCCCTCCAATTAATGTACCAAGCGCTTTAATTATTATCTAAACAACAGTTTGATTTGGTGTTGTTTTGGCACAGTTCGTATTGAAATATTGAGATACCTAGTTTATTAGATATGCGTTGTTCTCTTAGTTTATCTTGAATCGTATTTTATCTCTAAGAAAACTGTTTTTAAAATTGTGTTAAGTTTGTATCTGTTTCTAATGGCAAAGTTTTTACTTCAAAATAAAAAGTTAAACATACACGAAACTAAGAATAAATTTGTGAAAATTAAGTGTGAAGGGGCTGGAAACAAAAACAATGGTTTGAGGAAATTGCTTTTGAAGTTGTATATTCAATAAAAAAACTACAGAATGGCTTTTGTTAAGTTTTAAATTTTATTTGTATTAAAGCACTGAACAGTGTGATCACTTAGCTGATTTTACTTCCTCGCCTTACTTTGTAAAAAAGTATTGTAATCGTGCGCCGGAAAACGGCAAACTCTTATTGCCGGGCACTGATAATGAAAAAGTGGATAAGTCGATAATTAATCCTCTAACACGTGTAATCAGAATCCATGTTTTGTGTTTCCTCAATACCGAAAAATTGATTGACGGCAAAACGTCTGTCGGTCCGTCCGTGATCAATGCTAGCACCAAAATCGTTCAGCCGATTTTCTCCAAAATTGATATTCTTCGGTTGATTTGAAGGAACTTCGAGACCCTCTGAGTTTGTAATGTGATATTTGGGGGTCTCTGCATTAAGTCTCAAAATTTTCTCAAAAATGACTCCAATTTTGTTCATTAAACTTAAGTCCTCCCGCTAGCGTAGAAAACAGTTAAAATGACTTGGGTTTCATTTTCGTTGAAATCTCTTAATTTTCCGAAAATTGCAAAAGTTCAGAATTTGTTTGCTGTCTTTAAACTACAATATTGAAGAAAGATTTTTTTCTTTAATAAAATCTGTAGTTCGGAGGCATCTTGAAATAAGGTCACGTACAATTTTTCGAAAATAAGAGTAATTTTCGCGTAATTTTGCGTTGTATTAACTTAATCCCTACTACTTCCATAATTTGACGCGTACATTCATGGCTCTGTACGTTAGTACTTTCTTAGTGTCGTTTTTTTAGTTCATAATATTTTCTTGACTCCTACTATGTTGAAGCCCGCAGGAACTTATTTGTCCATCTCGTCTGCAACAACGTCTCTGATGATGTTTATTTAACTCTAGTCCCTGACTTCTGCCTACACTTGTTAATGAACTACTTGAGGTAGAAATAGTAACTGTATGATTTTGTACTTTTATCAACTCAGTATTTATATATTTATTTTCCGTCAGGTATCCTTTAATATTTCGTTTCAATGTTGGCGAGTTTGTCCATCCAAATCAGAGAACTTCGTAGCGCCCAATACTCGTAATGGCAAAGTTAAGCGAAGCGGGAGGCATCCGATTGATGTGCGGTTCGCCGGAGGCGGAGATCCCGATACTTGGCCCGCGCTCGGTTGGTACGCCGGAGGACGGAGTTGGCGCCGCCCGAACGATATAATTAGGGGGCCCAAAGCGCACCGGACACCACCTCAGTCGTCTCCCGCTTTGGTTCAAGTTGCACTTAACCTTTTATCTGGTGACACTAGTCATCGTAAGGAGCCAAACCATTGGGTGTTTTAAAGTTCGACGCTAAAAATATTTTTAAATATGGTATGACCTTCACAAAATCGAAAGGTTTATCGTGTCTGTGTCAGTCTTTCTCCTTTCATTGCCAATTAATTTGCATTCATTACGAATGTTCATGAAAATTATCGAAAATAATTGAGAGATCGAATTTGCTTTTGAAAGTTAATTCAGGGAATAAGCGATCACAATGCCGTAATTCTTTAAATAAATGCCACCATTTGCAGAGGCAATGATTAAATCGGTAATAGAATATGTCAGTATCGTTAAGCTGACATAAATGGACTGCGGCATTTTCTAAAACTGAAATATGTGGATTTCGAAAAGTTAGGAGGGAGATTGGAAAACATATGGAAGAATTTCAAAGAAATCATTGAGGAAGCTCGACCGTGTTTCGTTCCTTTCAAGTACATAAAAATGAATTCAGATCCAGAGTATTATAACGCGGAAGTTCGCAAATTGAAAAGGAAGATGAGAAAAGCGTATAATATTAGGCATCGGAGCTAGACACATTTACTAAAATTCCGACAAATTATGAAAGAAGTAGAAAATGAAAAGAAAACTGCCCAAGAATCATATCTTAAGTTAATTTTAGGTGATAACGAAAATGCTGGGGCGAAGTTGTTTTTAACTTTGTGCGCCACCGACGAGGTAAATAGGAGGACACGTCTCCTATAAGATGGCAAAATATAGATATCGTAGACGGTGAAGAGAAAGCAAATGTATACAATAATTATTTCTGTTCTGTATACTAACAAAAAGCTAACCAAATTATCATAGGGCACAACTACGTGGATCGTGTATTCAAAATTGATCAAAAGGAAGTACGTTAACATTTGAAGGAAATAAAAACTTTAAGTCTTGCGGTCCGGATGGTATTACAACCGATATGTTAAAGATAACAGGGGAAACAATAAAACCATATTTGGTCAGACTTTTCAATATATCAATAAACAACGAAAGTGTACCGGATGATTGGAAATCTGCCTTAATAGTGCCAATTTTCAAAAATGGGCCAAAATGTGAAGTGCAAATTTATAGGCCAGTTAGTCTTACGTCAGTAGTCTCTAAATTGTTTTAAAAATTATCTAATTCGATTAGAAATTATTTGGATCAAACATAATGGTTATTTCATGGACAGCATGGCTTCAGAAATGGCTTTTCTTGTGAAAGTCAGATTATTTCCCTTACTCAAGACTTATCTGAAGTAATTGATGTAGGGGGGAAGAGTGGATGCAATAGTTCTTGATTTTGCTAAAGCATTTGAGGTAGTGCCGCATGACATATTGATACTGAAACTTATTGATGCTAAAATTGACATGCGGGTAATAGCATGGATAAGTGAATTTCTTCGCGATAGAAATCAAAAAGTTCGAATTGGACAGCATTCATCGGAAAAGGGTAACATTACTTCCGGGGTCCCTCAGGGCAGTGTCATAGGCCCACTGCTGTTTCTTATCTTTGTAAATGATTTATCGCGAAATATAACGTAAAAAATTCGACTCTTCGCCGACGACTGTATATTATATAGGTAAATTGCAGAGCAGCACGATATGATTAAACTACAGTACGATTTAAATAAAATTTACGATTCGGTAATAGCTAATAGAATGACTATAAATGGAAAGAAAAGTAAAACGATCACATTTTGTAGGGCTAAAGCTTTTCATACAAAACCTTGTCAGCTAGGTAACGGCGTAGTTCCGCGAGTCTCGAACTGTAAATCTTTAAATCTTTGGCATCCTCCTGGATAGTAAATTGGTATGGGAGAAACAAACAAACTACGTAGTGGGCAAAGCTTGGAGGTCTTTGCATTTCGTCATGAGAAATCTTAAAAAATGTAATACGAAAGCAAAAGAAAATCGCTTGTTAGGCCGGTAATGGAATACGAGCTAGTTGTTGAGATTCGTACAGAATATGACTTAAAAACAGCTTAGAAAGGATACAAAACAGAGCGGCGAAATACACATTTCGGAGGAACACACCTGCTCATTGGGAATCATTAGAACGCCGGAGGAAAAGGGCACGACTTTGCGCGCTGTATAGATCTTACGTTGGTTGCTCCGCAGGGCAGGAAATTCAGGGAAGGCTAGATAAACCAGATTATTTAAATAGATTTGATCACAAATATAAAATTAGAACAAGAATACAAAGAACGGACGTAGGGAAATTCTCCTTTGTAAACAGAACTGCGAGGTGTGCTCGGAAAGTAATGCAATTTTTTTAAAACCAATATTTGATTGAATATATTGTTACAGTCGTTTAATACTGTTCGAAGTGGTTCCCTTGGGCATCTACACTTGTTTTCCAGCTTCTCTGTCACGCACGGTACGCGTTCTGGAAGACTTGAGCGGGGACTTCTGCAGGGGCCCTCGTCACGCTATCTTGAATGACATCAATCGATCCAAACAGATTCCTTTCTGGGCGGTCTTGATCCTGGGAAGAGAACGAAGTCGGTGGGAGCCATGTTCGGACTGTAGGGTGGTTGGGGCTGTGTTATCAAGTTGTGCTTCATCTGATACTCACGAACGCGATGGTGATTCTTCTGATCGTCCGTCAGCAGCGTGGGAACAAGCTTGGCACACTCCTTAATCATGTCTAATTTATCGGTCACCAATTCGTGTACAATTGTTTTGGGAATGTTGAGATTTTCTGCAATCATTCGGACACTCAATCGACGGTCAGAATTAGCAGATCCCTCACACGGGCCAAATTGTCATCGATTGTGCTGGTTGAAGGTCGTCCAGCGCGGGGTTCGTCCACCACCTCTTCCCGGCCTTTCTTAAACGCTTTCCAACCACTTCGAAACTTCTAAATATGATAAAGCATTGACCCCATATTCTTCAACCATCAAGTCATGTGTCTTCACAAGAGATTTGTTGAATTTCGAACAAACGTTTTCGGCATAACGTTGTTTGAGTGACGATTCCATTGTGCTTCGTGACAAGCACTAAACAGGGGTACACGAAGTCAGCAATCCTGACGCTCCAAATGCTGGGAGCAAACTGCCAAAAACAGCTTTTTGAAGCTGAGAGTCCCCGCACAGAACCCAACCGATGGGAGCACTCTGCGGCCATTTTAAGTACTTGCACAAAAAAATTGCATTTCTTTCCGGACATATCTTGTATAGTAGATTGGAACGATTTGCCTGCGGCAGTTTTTGAGCTCTTTCCTTGCTCAGCGCGAGGTTTTAGAAAAAAAATATAGGAAATTAGTCAGTAGGGTGAAAATGTTTAGTGAAGTGAAGTGAGGTGAAAGGTGCGATTATGCGTAGTCTACTGTAAAAAGTATTGAACAGTTAATATTTAGATAAGCATTTATCGGAAAAGGGTAACATTACTTGCGGCATGATGATGTGCAGGGAAGTAAAGGGAAGTGAAGTGAAGGGAAGGGATTTCATTTCTTTCTGTTTGTTACGCTAGTCGAAAACATCTTTCTTACAGGCTATGCTGACTAGCGGTATTTATTCATTTGTTTATAGTAACGTGTGTTTTACGTTTTATAAGTGTAATAATTATTATAAGTATTATATATTAATACACTGTGGTGTTAGGTAAAAATGTTTACCCATCTTGGTCTGAATGTGAATGAATAGGTGCTGGTTGGTGTGTATGCGAGGGTTTCTTGGTCTATG
Organism: Teleogryllus occipitalis; assembly: GCA_011170035.1. Lineage (NCBI taxonomy): Eukaryota > Metazoa > Arthropoda > Insecta > Orthoptera > Gryllidae > Teleogryllus > Teleogryllus occipitalis. The sequence continues at coordinate 36,797 of BLKR01011004.1, forward strand.
TATCTACGCGTGTATGCATGTTTGTTTGTATGTATGTATATTTGTGTACTATGTAAGTTTATTTATCGATGTTAGTATATATGTATTTTCATTTGTAGTATAGGAATGTAAATGCCCTCTGCATATATAGGAAAGGACAAAAAAAATGTTTTTATATGCATTTTTTATACATCATTATTTTATTTGTATTCGTAAATGTAACTGTACTTTCGTATTTCTGCATTCTGCCACCGAGCATCATCTGCCCAATTGTAGAATAAATTTCTAAGTACTACCATACTATCCAGTACAACCGAATGAATGTGTTGAATAACGTATATTCTGGTATGTCATTTAAATAACGGAGTGAATGAAGAAAAAAATATCAAATGAATAACTGAAATATCAGAAGATCGATTGCCCAGATAATTTGGTAATGCCCCTATGGAGAAAAAAGGTTTTAGAAAAGTTACTTGCTATCCTGCGGCATTTGAATTTTGAATGCTAATCCGTTTTAATGTCGCATATTACACATACTAGGAACTACTCGCGTCCTCAATTAGTTTTATAAGTTTTGAGCTTTGTTGTAAAATAACGTTTTTTTTGTCCCTTGACCTGCGCGATTTATGTATATAATACCCCTAAAGTCTGAATTTGGTTAATTCCCGAGTTAGACGGTTAATATTCACATTATCCAAAATGGTAGATGAAGTTAGGGACAGCTTCCAAGGATACTTCGGGCTTTAGACGGATGAAGTCGACATTAGCCGCATGAAGGTGACAAGGTGGCTCGGGCATGTGACAGTACGTTACGGTGACGAGGAATAGCCGATTATGATAAGCAGAGATCAGACTACTGCGGTAAGTTTCTAAAGGCGAGTGAGAGTCAACGCGTGTAGTTTCGAGTTCCACTGTGACATCGTAAATTTCTATTTACACGACTTCCACGTAGTCTATCTCATTATATACCTCAGCTTACGCTTCACTATAGGCATTTCCGAGTTGGCGACGAGGCTTCAGCCTTCGCGATTTACATAAAACGGCCTGGAGTCCGTGCAACGGATAATTTCTAGCGCACTTTTATTCCAAAATACTTCTTGCAAACATACAAGATGCCTCATACTCGGTCAATCACCTTACTGTAGCCAGAGCCCTGTGGCTAAAACCAACACCAGCCGGATGAAGTCTGAAATGATCCGTTCCTCGTCATTCATACAGATTGATCCACACCATCTGGCAAATGTTCATGTTAATCAGAGACTCCTATCATTAGACATATTTTGAGATTTAGGCAGTAACATACACATACGCATGCACGCGCGTAATACATGTTTTTCCTTTCATATTCGGACGTTCCATTCCATTGCGTGACGCGTGCTGGTGACCCGCCTTCAACGCATCCGTTCGTGGGCATCCCGCCGTTCACTCTCACATGTATATTTTTGCTTTTTTTGGTTTCCGTTGAAGTGTTGCATCGCGAATTCCCGTAAAAATGTTACATGAAGTGATTTTTGCAAGTAACCGTCATCCGTATACCTTCGTGTGCACTGCCTAAATACAATTTGGCAGCAGTAATAAGGCTGCGTGCAATGACAGAACGTGCCCCCTTGGCAAGCGGGGATGAAGAGAGGGCCTTTAAAATATCATTTTGCGTGCAATTTTGACTGATTCAGGGCGAATGAAAGTGAATTTTCTTCTTTCCGAGAAGTAAATGGGTTTCTAGGTTATTTCCTGACGGTTGTGGGCGAATACAGAAAATCGAAGTAAAATTCTATAAGCATTCTGAAGATATCTTCCATGCAGTATGAGAATGGAGCGAGATTCTAATTATCAACCCAACTTGTCTTGCAATCATTTTTATACTGGAGAGACAGGATTCTTTACCGTTCGTAATTGATGTAATTTCGATTTTGAACGAGGATTATCACAAAGGGTGGAAATTTAGATATATGAGAAAAGCGTATGGAAAGATGTCGAGTAGAAGTGGAAAGGACGCCATCGAATTAACTTGACAGGTTATTTTATGTTAGATTCGAAATAGCGATGTTAAAGTGACCCGCTTTCCTTCCGAATGTCGGCCGCGCCTCTGAAGCTGAACGGCGTGGCAACGCCGGGTTAGCATCTGGTTTCCATCTGCCGCTCTACTCCGGACTGGTGACGGTTGTTCAGCGAGGTGTACCGATGAAGAGACTTCAACATGTGGAACGTGGAGGGGGAAGGGAGAGTGAACGAGATAGCGTGGGGAGTTGCCAGTGTTGCGAGGGTTTAAAGTAGGCAAGTTTATTTTTTGCGTCCAGTAATTAGTTCGCAATGGATTGTAAATTGAACAAGACGTGTTGTGTGGCGTGAGTGTTGCCGTGTTTTGTGTGAGATGTTTGGCGTGGGAAGCCTACATCGTTATTGGGAAACTTCAGATAATTTAAAAATCTCCGAAGCTGGCAGTCACACGAGTTGTGATTTATATCCGAATGGTGGGTTTTCTAACAGAATGGTACGTGGATGGACTCATTTTCGGTAGGAGTTGCCGAAGATATATCAGAATGTGTCTAACTTTTCGTACATGTTGGTGACTTTTTTTGCCTATGAGTGAGGACGGAGGACCTTGGCTGTGCCGTGTAATGACCTTGGCGCCCGAGCTTGTTTTGTTTACTGTTAACTAATTTCGTTTTCTTACGCAAATATGCCCGTTCCATCCCAAGTCTTCATTTGTATTGAGGTGAATGACATGAATGAAAATAGCTTACCAACCAAACATAACCTTGGTCGTTGTCGATTTAAATCCCAAACGTGCGTCAGAATCTGGGATACTTCAGTGTACAGGAAATGCTACCCTTTTCGAAAGAGCATCATGCAAGCTGTTTATAAGTCTTAAAGAGGAGGTAGTGTACAGTGCACAATTATATTTAGTGTTTGTTCTTATAAGATTTTTTGTTGTAAAAGTGAATGTAGAAGTTGTCAACTTGTGTTTTGTAATGTGACAAGCTGTGCAAAAAGTATAAAATTCAAAGAAATCAAGTGACTCTATCATCTTTTAAATAGTTGAAAGTGTAATACATATTTTTACACATGCTTTGGTGTAATTGTGAATTTGATATAAGTGATATCTTCTGTTGTCATTAATTTTTTAAAAGTTGACAGATTCACAAGTGTAATACTCTTCTCTCCTATGAAATCATTTGAATATTACCTCTCAGGAAATTTTAATTGTAGACTGACAAACATGTATTCCATTCACAAATTTCTTTTTATTAATAGGAGTCCTGTTTTTCGTATATATTGAGATGCCCCAATATTGCTATAAGTGCTCTGACTCTCTCACCTGTTTTTTGTATTGCATTTCTAATACATTTTATTCTCCTTGTTTCAGCTTCTATCACGAAAAATTTACGTCAGTTTCTCAACACAAGGTTTCAAAAAGGTTCTGTAGACCATGATTTACAGAATACTATTAGAGATAACCTGTATTTACGGACAGTTCCAGTTACCACCCGATCTCCTCGAGAAGGTGAAGTCAATGGCATTGACTACACTTTTCTCAGCCTAGATGAATTTATGGCATTGGAGAGAAGTGGTAATTTATTAGAAAGTGGAATTTATGAAGGTATGAATATTTAATGTTGCTTTTGTGTTGTGTTACAGTAATTGTATGAATTGAGTACTTCCAAAGCGTAGATAGTAGTAAAATATTTATATTTCAGAATATTTGAATTAATGATATTTTTTACGCATTATAAATTATATTGATTCATTTGTCAAAGTCACTATGTCAAACAAACTATGATATGTAATATTTCTAAATGAGAACAGATTCCTTTCTTATTTGAAATTATGCATTTAATTATTGTTGCATGAATAGGTTTAATATGCTTGATTATGTCTTCAATTATCAGTTTTTTTTATGTCCGGTGTCCACTGACTATGCAAATTTATGAAGTAATTCAAAATAATCAATTTCAAAACATTCACTTTTATGTGCATGCTTCAAGTGAGCACTGCACTTATTATTATTATTGTTATTATTGTTGTTGAATTTATAATTTTGAAATTGTTCCAAACATTAGGTGGTAGTTGTTTAGAATAGTCTTGATTTGCTGTTAGAGATTGTGTAAACATTACAGTTTTTCCTTTCTTATTAATTTTATTTGTGAGAACAAATTGTGTGTGTATAAAAGTTTCTTTTTTAAAATAAAGTCAGGAAAATAATAATTGGAACAGTTTCCGAATCATTTTAAAATTAATTTCTGGTGAAAAGATATTTAAACAGTAATACTGATTGTGTTATTTGTTGACTTTGAATTTCTATTTTATTGTTGCAGGAAATCATTATGGAACCCCAAAACCTTCTAAAGAACCACCCGTTTCACCACCTCAAAGTAGTGGTTCCAACAGTAATCTGAGCATAATTGGTTTAGGACTGGGTGGCTTATTTCCTGGTGCCCATC
>BLKR01011005.1:0-41213 GCA_011170035.1 Teleogryllus occipitalis
GCATTTAGAGGTATAGGATGCGTCACCTCATTTGACCTCATATTCAGCTAACTCTTCTCTTGGAAATAAAAGTAAGAGTACAACTGAGGTCATCGCGTGGTGTGTGAAGTACATCCAGAAAGTTTCATGAAACAATACACATTTTGAATATGAGACTTCTTAAAAATAACGTTTAAAGTAAAATTATTCCGGACTGAATTGTTTTTGTTAGTCTAATGCAGAGGTTTTCAAACGTTTTGTTTACATCGCTTTCCCGATGTTTTGTGTTTTTAGAACCCTTCCTACGGGTTGTTTTAAAATGACTCCAAAGGGCCCACCGGATTTCTAAAAGGGGGTCACATAGAGCCTACGGGATCCATACCGACCACTTTTGAAACTACTTGTCTAATCTTCCACTTCCCATCACCCGGATTGCTGCCCTCGCTCCGCCGCTGCTGCGTTTATGGGATGGGGTGCATCACCTTATTTGAACTAACATTCATCTCACTCTTCTCTTGCAAGTAAACAAGTATAATCCTGTATAATCGCGTGCTGTATTAAATACCGTCCAGAAAGTTTCTTGAAAACATGTGAATTTTGGATGGGACACTCCTTAAAGTTAACGTTACCGTTAAATTATACCGAACTGAATACTTTTAGTCTATTACTGAGGCTTCCAAATGCACAGTGTAGCATGAACTCCGAACTTTTTAAAATTGAGTTAGAAAAACAGGTGTTCAGAATGTTGTAAATTATACACCAAGAGTACTCATTAAATTACTGACGGGTAGGGAAAAGTGTTTCGTAAATTAATTTCGAAATTTAAGTGTGTGTGATGAACTAATGGTCCGAGTACTTACAACGCCAAGATTGCAAACACCGTTCAACCGAAGAAGAGTTAAAAATCCTACGTAATGAACGTAGGACCACATAATAATATGAGTGGTTATAAATGCAATATTCAAATAATTCTGGAATTTAATAGAAATATGTTTGGTAAAATTTTAAACAAGCCACGCGAGGCGAATATGGGGATAACAAACATACGTTTTGTTGAAATTAATTTAAGGGGATACATTTTTTATTGAGCAACTCTGGGTGTTACATTCTAATTTCCATATTATTAGGGCTATTATTTCAGCATACGTTTTGAATAACATATTTGAGTATTATCTTTGATAAAATATTTTAAATTACTATTATTCAAAATTTCCTTTTGGACTATGAAAATACACATGCCTTCCTTGTTATTATATTAATCGCATTCCGAGTCGCCTTTTCTTGTCAGTATAATTAGAGAATACGGATTGGACGAACGGACGGAAGGGCCTATGTTAAAAAAGTCTATGGCGCATTTGCAATTAAATAAGCACATAACGTGAGAAAGATACATTTTAAATTTTTAAAGATCCGATATACACACGACTCGGCATTTATTAATTTTTGAAGTGCTGTTTTTTTATTTTACGTCAAAAAAAGAGTTAAAAACTGCGTATGACGTGCTATGGGGAAAAGTGAATTGTGTGCACATTTTCAAAATTCTGTGATCCCGACACTAAGTCATATACTACTTAAATTTTGAATTATGAATGGGAGAAAAAAAACAAAAAAACTCCCGTGTAATAAAATCTATTTTCAAGGATAAATAAGCAATAAATTTTGAATTTTGAAAGGGAGAAAAAAAACAAAAAAAAAACTCCTATGTAATAAAATCTATTTTCAAGGATAAATAAGCAATAAATTTTGGCTCTTATTACTTCCTGCCGCGACAATAGGGAAACGATAATTTGAATAATTGTATTTCCCACTGAATTCTAGAAGACGTGCACAGAAAATGAAGTTACATTTATGTCCAGAAGCAAAACAAGCGGCCATCTCAGCATTTGCTCAATGGATCAGGGAAACTGGACGAAAAACCTGATCGAGATGGGGGACCTGTTTCGCAGTTATTTCTTATATATTTACTACAAATTCTTTTCGAGACTTTTTTATGTCTTCTTGATGCTTTTCCGACCCTCGTTCTCACCATCTGTTGGCTGTCCACGAGTATCTGTCTGCCACACTCTCCCAGTACATGTCGCCTTGGAGATCAAATTACACAGAGACTTTTGCAATCGATGGAAGTGAGCATCGGGTGCACGGGAGACAAGCGTCACAACGCGAACATTGATGGCTCACAGAAAGCAATCAGCGCCACAAAGCAAGCGCCCGCGGGACGTAGCGTTGAACCTATCGATGTCGACCAAAGTGGTTCGCCCCCTTTCCAGCGCCCGGCTGCTCGGGTGCACAAGTTTTTTGTACAACTCCGGTGGAAACTGAAATTATTTGGAAACTGAATGTAAATTGAAAATGATAAAAGAATGTTAAGAACGGGGCTTTGTTTCTGGCGAAACACGATAGAAACTGCGTTCCTGTCCGTCGGGAATATATTAACTTATATATTATAAATATAAAACTATTTCTATTAATAAGTAATTGCGGCGCGGTCCAGTTCCTAAAATTTTATAAATCAAGCACTGGTTAAAACTGAGAATACGCATTCAAATCATGGGCTCAAATAGACTACCTAGATTGATTGGTGATTCCGAGCCCTTCAACGGATGTCACTGTTCCCGTAAGTGTAGCGCATGTTTTCTCCTAGGGAGGTGGCGTTGATCTTCCCTCGTGGGATGGTGAGAGCTGCACCGACCCACTCGCCGGTTTGCGGGGAATTTCCCTCTTCACGTATCTCACCCTGTGGGGATCGCCCTACCGGGACAAGCTCTGAGCTCCCGACTGACCTCTTGTCATGTGTGGTAACGTAGTGCATGATCGAATCAGTGTGTGTGTAAGGGGTGAGGATAGGACAAGGAAGAGGAAGGAAAGATCGCACGCGGTCCGTAGCCAGTTTGTTAGGGTCCTGCTCTGGCATTCGCCTGGTGTCGATCGGAGAAACCACGGAAAACTACCGATCAGTGCAGCCGGCCGCTAGAATTGTCCTCCAGACAGCGACTGAATTCGACATAGCTCTAGCTAGTGTCGAAAATCCTGCCACCGTCGAGACTCGAACCCGAGGACTGTGGATCTGACCCGACGGTCAGTGTCACTAGTGGCATCAGTTGATGCCCTAAGGCACCTCTCCCGGTCCACAAGACGTCGCGTTGAACCTATCGATGTCGTCTGAAGTGGCCCGCCCCCTTACCAGAGCTCTAATGTTCGAGTGACAAATTCAACTGTACAGTTTTTAGATACTACTTCAATGGAAACTGAAATAGTTTGGAAAGTGAATGGAAACAAATTGTTGAAAGGCTGCTAAGGCTACGGACACTCATTCTAAACATGGACTCAAACAGTTTACCTAGAGTTGGCTATGACAATCTTATTAGCTAGATGTTAACAGCTCTTAATAGCTTAGATGCTAACAGTAATAATTCGGCAAAATATAACTGATTAACGGTGTTGAAGGGCATGCTTTCAAAATATGGATTTGAACATCTGAGGCACAATCAAGATGTTTCCCAAATCGAAGAATCCGAAAAGCAAATAGAGAAATTGAAAGATCAAATTTCATTGAAGACGTGCCCCGCGTGGAATGATTTGCAAAATATTTAGAATCACAAAAAGGAGGAGAATACTGGATTCTTGATCTCCCTCTTCCACGCGTTAGTATCTTAGTGAGACTAAGGATAATGGGACGAGAGACAGTTACACATAAATCCAAAGATATTGGATATAAAATTAATACACCCCAAAAATATACAGTTTGTAATTTAAATAAAGATCAATAACTTAAAAACACATAATAGAGGAGTGTGAGTTGAATATTCCGATACGTACTCAATATATAGAGAATAAGAATAGAATGTCTAATACTGTTGAGGAAATTAAAAATATTTTGTTATATTCCAAGAATTATTAAAATTACGAACGGATATTTGTAATGAATGATTAATGAGTATTGTAACATATATTTAGCTGTAATACACGTATATATATATATATATATATATATATATATATATATATACACATATATACTCCGATTGTTTGATTGACAGGTTAATGTTTCCGGACACGTCAATTGCCACAGAATTACTCCCGTTAGTGTAGTGAATGTTTTATCCAGGAAGGTGGCGGAGTTCCTCCTCCGTTGGATGATGCGATCTGCACCGACTTACATGTCGGCTTGCGGGGAGGATCCCATCGGGTCAGCGAGGCACCTGCCTACCCGGGACAAGCACTGTCTACGGATTTTATAACGTGGCGAACAAGGCCTGTCTTCACGATGGAATAGGTCGCGGTTCTTCGCATTTTTCTCGGTCTTGTCGCTAGGTGTCGCTTGATCTGCAGCACTGCTTGATTCGTTCGCGAACATGCAACATCTAGCGGCACGACCGGAAAAGGCGCGAAAAGCCGTGCCATATTCCATCGTGAAGACAGGCCTACACGGGCCACGCTATAAAAAGCGAAGTACAAGCTTCCGACTGGTCTTGCGATATATGTTTGTTGTAGTGCATTAAGTATAGGTGTATGCAAGGGGAGAACACAGGAAAGGAAAGAAGCCGAAGAAGAACAGATCGTGAGCGGTCCGTGGCCCGTTGTTTAGGGTACTGCTCCGGCATTCTCCTGAAATTGATCGGAGAAACCATGAAAAACGATGGATCACGGCAGTGGGCTGCGAGAATTCTCACTGGTTGAATTTGACCTAGCTATGTGGCTAGTGTAGAAAATACACCAGCAACAAATCTCGAATCATAGGACTTGTTGGTCAGAGTTGCTGCAGTCACGCAATGCTGTCTCTGAGATTAACTTAGCTGATACTACTTGGATTCGCCTGGAATTGAGAGGAGAAAAAATGAAAAACCAGAGCAATCGGCCGATAGAGTTCTTCTGCGGGTAAAAAGTTTACTATTATTTTGAAATCACCTACGTGACCACAATATTTATGGTGGATAATATTTTATTCAGCCCAAATTCTTAATTTTTGGTATACGCTCAGAAACAATTCTAAAAACCGATTCTGTATCCTCTAGTCAGTCTTTCTGGCCATGTGAAAGAACTTAAGAATATTGGAATGAATGATATAAACCAAATCTTACAAACGATTATAAAGAAAATATTCATTCAAATTTTATTCATGGTAAATTCCTTTTCCCATTTCTGAATTATGAATCTCTCCTCCATAAGCCGTAACTGACACACACATCGACAGTAAATAATGAAGTTTCAGAAGTAGAAGGCGTGTTTTATTCAAACAACGTCAACTTCGGCTGTGGGAATACAGAGAAAATTAGTTTTGAACGCCTCACTGAGCGTAACTTGAAACAGAATTTGAAAGCGGTGTTCTTCAACCATCTGACAGATCTGATTCTAACGAAGGTTGCAAATGGAAGCAAAGCAATTCAATAAAACACAGCCGTACGTTTCACAAATCCAATAATTTGAATTGCGTGCGAGATTTTTGGACGATGATGATATTGAATTTTTTAATAAATATTCTGAATATTTAACTCTTCTTGGTAACATGATAATTGTGGAGCAAACGTGAGGAAAGTTTCAAAGAAGAATCAGACGAGTTGTGGAAAGTAATGAGCTCGTATTGCATATACAATGCAAGGAAAATATTTTACATTACTGCAAGAGAATGTTCCCCGAGACCCAAGCTTCGCAGTCTAGTTTTAAGTAAACACAATTGCACGTTGCAATATATTATAACATGGAAAATTATTTTTCAAGTGTTTGTTGATGAAAAATGTGGATGCTGACAGAAGTAATGGTTTAACAAACTTTGTTCTTTCATTGTGTTTTTGAAATAAAACTACAAAAACCGTTTGCTGTTACGTTTTTCTCACTCTCGTAATTTATTTAATTTGCAGAAATGTATTAATAAAATCACAATTATATTTTCAACCAATTTTCATTCTAAAAAAGTTTCAGATTTTGATGGGAAAATATTTATTAGTAGAGAAGGTATTTTTCGCCATTCATTTATGGTATTATTGAATGTGATATAAACAACGCTCCTCAGAAAAATTGTGTATCACATAAAATGTCAAAGTACATTCTAAATAGTCACCAGAGAGTATGTGGAGTTATTTTGAATTGTTTTGAAAGTATGATCAGAATCATATCCCATGATATCATATCCCGCATAGTTCATCCTGAACAATTTTGGGAAATTAAAAACAGGTTTTAATACTAGACGTTCATTGTATAATGAAACGCTCTCCGTTTCTGTTAAATTATTTCTGCAACCGGTTTCCGAATTTATATCATTTTTGGGCGCCAGGAAAGGGTTGCGATTTTAAATTTCCCGCAAACACATCTAAAGGGCAATAATTATCCTACTAGCTCTGCCGGTTGAGTTCTTACGAAAATAATCGTCGCCGGTACTTACTTTCTTCCTAGCAAACGATCATTCGATCCGCTCTCCATACGGAAGAAGCGAGGAATCTGGAATTTGTTTCTGGATAGAAATTATTAAATTATGGATTGCACAAGATGCTAAAGAAATGATAATCAGCTTTTCCTTTTCAGGATGATAACGTTATAAGTTTATTTCTCGATTAATTATTTTAAATATGAATGTCACCCTGGTCATGACCGATTTAAATAGCGCTATTATTCTTACAATTTTAGATATATCCAGATATCCATGCACTCTTGGACGATAAGGCCAGGAAGAATCCACCGCTCCGACCAATCTTCTCTCTTGTATCTTGTTCTCGGTCCGCTGCCGCGTCAATGTCCTCCTCAACTTATTAATTGTTTGACTTACTACTCCTGGTGCTGGAATTATTCAAAGTTCCAAATAGAATTACGCACACAAAATATAAGTCCTCACTGCTCAATGATTTCCCGCAAAATTCCACCAAGTCCCGCATTTATCATTTACAATGACCTCTGCAGTACGACGTGCACGGTACGCGGTCTAAAGCACCTCTCTTCAAATATTACGAGGTCCTACCCTCCATAACTTTCATACCTTCTTGTCTCTTGTTTTACAAAACAATCTCCAGTTTCCTTCTACGTCATACCCCATTACTAGTTTACCACCAGTCCTACATGCCCTTATATCACAATCTTCTGTCCGTTACTTGCCGCCCTATGTTTATTTACTTCCGCTTCCCTGGTTGCTAAGGAACATTCTGCCTGCATGCCTATGCCCTAAACATTTACACTTTTTACGATGAATTTAATAAATGTTTGTCCCCAATTCCCATCAAAATATTGTGTGACAGTCTGGTATGTCACAATAAATATAGAATTTTCTTTTCTCCCCCTTCTCTCACTCTTGTAATTCTTCTTTATGTGTTACTCTTGTTGAAGTTTATTTTTTCTTATTATTTTTAGCTAATTTCGAAGAAAATAAGGTACATTTTAAATACACTTGTATGAACAGGTGCTAACTTGTTAATAATCAATGTTATTTTGTTCAGACACAAACAATACAGAAAAGCAAAATGTTACGCATATCTCCAATCACAAACAAATGCATAACATAACACATGAAAGATGTAAGAATACTACAGTATTACTCTGATGCAGCAAAAATGGAGAGTTACACAAGAGACAAAGAAAAATAGAGAGGAAATGAGAGAAATAGGAAGGAAAACAGAGGGGAGAGAGAAAGAGATAGGGAAAGAAAAAAAGAGAGAAATAGAGATAAAGAGAGACAGAGAGAGGAGAAAAGAGAAATGTAGAGGGAACGAAGCAGACATGGGAGGAGAGGAAGAGTTAGGGAAAGAGAACAAGGGATTGATTGATTTTTGCTTTATTTTTTCCGACCTTTTACCTTTTAAGAATTTCATTTAACATCGTATGTGTGATATTTTCACACACAATTTCTATTACTCACCCATATATTTCATACATTTCATTCATTCATTACAAATCAAATTGAGTGTATGATTTCACCAGTATTGTTTCAAATTCATGCAAAATTAATTTTACAAGAAACTCCAGGATACCATATCCGAAATGTATTGATCAAATTGAGAATAAACCCTGAAGATGCAGTGAGTATGCAAGTAATTCAGTTTCAAAAGTGAAATGTCAAATGCATCAACTTGGCAGGAAGTACGTTCCACGCAGATAAAGGTGATATTTGAAATGATTTCTTGTAATATTCCATTGTTGCAAAATAAAGTTTGCGGTATTTTTGAAGGATCTCTCTACTACCTATCCAAGATGTAAGTTAGAAAAACAAGTCTCTATGTCTTGTGATTTGACCACTGAAAATTTTATAAATAAGTTTACCAAGAAAAAATAACCGCGTTTGAAACACATTCAGTTCTTCATTTTGGTATGGTGTGATATAGTCTGATGTTAAGTAGTGTTCAATATATCTTATACAATCATTAAGAGTTTTCTTTAAGGAATTCTCATGTACACCAGAGACGAGAGACAGAGAGAGACACAGAGAGCGAGACACACACAGAGACATAGAGATACAGAAAGCGAGACAGAGAGAGACAGAGAGTGAAACAGAGAGCGAGACAGAGCGAGACAGAGAGCGAGACAGACAGCGAGACAGAGAGCGAGACAGAGAGCGAGACAGAGAGCGAGACAGAGAGCGAGACAGAGAGCGAGACAGAGAGCGAGACAGAGAGCGAGACAGAGATAGAGAAAATTCCACATGTCAATACTTGAACATTCAAAACAACGTTCAATATAACACCAGAAATATCCTTTCAAACTGTAACAAACACATGAACAATATTGGTTAATTCCGTCTGAAACATTACAAGAGACAGCAAGGGAGAGAGAGGGGAGAGAGGGAGAGGAAGAAAGAGAGAGGGGGAGAAAGGGAGAGAGAAAAAGAGGGAGAGAGGGAAAAAAGAGAGAGAAAGAGAACATTACCCAGTTCCAGCATCGCATCCCTGCGGTACCCCTTCAAGGCGACCTTTGCACCCTTAGGTGTTCATTAGAAGCGAGCGAGCACCGTTACTGGGCACGCGGGTCAAAAGTCGACGCGTCCGGCCCGTAATTCAATTCCGCAACAAGTAATTATTGCGCAGGGCCATGGATTACCTGCGCCACTGGCCACGGACGTGGGTGGAATTGTGGGTGGGGGTCGGGGAGGGAGAGGGGGGATGGGTCATGACCGCACTCGTGTGGTCGGCAGGGCCACCGCTGCGGCGAATTACGTTCCACACGAGCGCAGCCTAGCGCCCGATTACTACTACAGTGGTCCCCCTTCAAAAGTACCAATAGTTGCAAGTCCTCTTCTATATTCCTCCCCGTGAGAAATATTAGTGGTATTATAATATTAATAAGAGTAATAGTAAAAATAAATAATAGAGACCTGCAACCTGACAAAACACCTGAATACCTTAGGTCTTAATGCGAACATAGTATTGACAAAGACGGCTGCTGGGCAGCGCACATTCCTACTAGTCACATTCCTTCTAGTCACATTCCTGCTAGTCACATTCCTTCTAGTCACATTCCTTCTAGTCACATTCCTACTAGTCACATTCCTACTAGTCACATTCCTACTAGTCACATTCCTACTAGTCACATTCCTACTAGTCACATTCCTACTAGTCACATTCCTATTAGTCACATTCCTACTAGTCACATTCTTACTAGTCACATTCTTACTAGTCACTTTTCTACTAGTCACATTCCTACTAGTCACTTTTCTACTAGTCACATTCCTTCTAGTCACATTCCTACTAGTCACATTCCTACTAGTCACATTCCTACTAGTCACATTCCTACTAGTCACATTCCTACTAGTCACATTCCTACTAGTCACATCCCTACTAGTCACATTCCTACTAGTCACATTCCTACTAGTCACATTCCTACTAGTCACATTCCTACTAGTCACATTCCTACTAGTCACATTCTTACTAGTCACATTCTTACTAGTCACATTCCTACTAGTCACTTTTCTACTAGTCATATTCCTTCTAGTCACATTCCTACTAGTCACATTCCTACTAGTCACATTCCTACTAGCCACATTCTTACTAGCCACATTCTTACTAGTCACATTCTTACTAGTCACATTCCTACTAGCCACATTCCTACTAGTCACATTCCTACTAGTCACTTTTCTACTAGTCACTTTCCTAGTAGTTGCTTTCCTACTATGCCTTTAAACAAGTATAGTCAAATACATGCGAGAAAATATTTGTTTTTGAAAATTCTTCTACTCTATACGAGTTATGCACTTGTTATAGTTTGCATTTCGATTATTAAATAAATCAGTTTGACAAAATTGTTTCAACATTTGGAGTCTCTATTCTGAATGTGTTTCAATGTCAAAATCAGATCTCGCAGATTTCCTGAATGTAGCACACCCACTGGACACAATATTCGCAGTAATATCGAATGATCTTGTTTCGTTGACGTTCACAGAAATAACATCATCCCACGTTGCCCTTTGATGACTCCGTTCTGCCCCTTCTCGGATTCCCGGAAGAAGGCTCCTGCGTGTTCTTATTGCTGACACAGATTTTATCTCGATTTTCCTCTTCATTTGTGGTTCCATAAAGAACAAAGTAAGATCCTTTACAAATCCCCTTCTGGTCAAACTTTCTCCACAGTAGTATTTTGCCTCGAGATTCAGAGCATCGATTGCAGCGGTAATCATAATGTCAAGTTAGGTCAGAAACTGAAACGCGAGTGGTCGCATGGATTACTATTGTAATCCAAGACGTTTCCGGCGCTTATTATTAGTGCAGCTGTTATCACTTGAGCCATATTCCGCTATAATTCGATAGCTGATGCCTTTCTACGAAAGGTACTGAAAAGTCCGTGCCAAAAGTTTGTCAACTTTTGCTTTAAACAGCGAAATAGTAATACAATAGTAATCCACGCGACTACTGAAGGGCTAATTGTAGAAATGAAATAACACTTTAAGATAATCAAAGAAGACTAATACCTGATTCTATATACAAATTTTCATTCGAAAAATCGGCCCCTTTCTTGAGAAAATGTCGTTCGAGTGTTTTAGAAAATGCCAATTTTGAGCTCATTTTCATTCAAGAATTTTGAGTTTTAGACACACTTTATAAGAAATCATTTCAAGCTTATGTACTCACAAATGCAATAATGAATACAAATCCCTTTACGTGCGTTGTGCACAGATGGACAGACGTTTTGCCGTAAATGAATTTTTCGCTTTCAAATACCCACAAAACATGGATTATGAATACACAAGAGCACTAGAGGCAGTGATTTACATTTTGAAACAAGATTTATACACGCAAGGCAGTAGTGTAGTGATCTCGGACCGAAGGGTCGCGGGTTGGAGTCCCGCCTCGGGCATGGTTGTATTTGTGTTCGTCCTTTCACCCCTTATCACCACCTTATCGTTTCATATTGACAGTTACCATAACGCTAACTCCATTAGTGGTCGCCAATGGCCTAGATGTTGATGCGAGCATAAATTTTAAAAAAAGGTTGTTTTTTTTCTTGAAGAAACGTTTTCGTTATCAGGGCCCCACAACAAGAGATTTCTGTCGAAAAATCCATTTTTCTTGTCCCAGCATTGTAATACATTCTCTATACTACGTAAGAAGTATGCGATAAATTAAAAATTATTAATTTTTTAACAATTATTGTTCTAGGGAGTCATAAGAAATATCAATCAACTGTCGCAGTCAGGGGCCCAATTAAGCCCCAGAGTTGACAATTAAACGTAAGTATTCCAGTCATTTACAGAAATTCCAACTGCATAAGGAAAAAAATAGACAGAAAATATACTTCCAAAACTTGCTCACATTTAATCAAAATATGACTAAGGCCAAAATTCAAATGATATCTAAAGAACAACATACGTATACTGAAGCGAAATTGGTTTTACAAAAAAGACATGACTTATCACTTCATTTTCTTAATGAAAACGTTTTCATAAGACGTTCCTTTTATTTGCGAAACAATAAACCACAGGAAACATTTGGATTATTTTTGGAAATTGATATATTAGTGAAAAAGTTAAATTTTAACTCAATATTGATTACTCTACCATCATTTGTATTAATTTAACTAATAATTTATTATAAAGAATAACCAAAATAAATACGAAAATAAATACATAATTAATAAACATTTCTTGCTTTAAATTAAATATTTATTTAATTTTTAGACATATCACTAATTTTCGAGAAGCTTTACGGTTTGGGAACGTATAGTTTGTTTCCTGAAGCGAACCCTCCCTGTGCATCGTAATTATCCTACTTTGCATTCCTGGCAGTTCTCCAAAGCTCTTGACCGCAACCCCGAAGCGCTCGTGACACTAAGCCAGAAATTCCCATCTGTAATTCACATTCCCAAAGAAAACGGCCAAATTTTGCCCACAGGTATATTTTAAATAACCCCGGTTGATGACACTTGCAACAATTAAAAACGAATTACTTTCGAAATTGTAACTAATGGAGCCAAAGAAGCACGGCTTTTCTCGCCCGAACTTTCACGCAAAATTATGCGACAAGTACTTAAATTTTCGAAAGATTATACATGACCTTATTTCCAGATCTTTCTTTCAGGAACAGATTTCATTAAGGGAAAAATCTCTATCTTTAATATTTTAGTTGTAGGAAGACTCGGAAACAATTTCGAACTTTTGCAAATTTTCGAAAAATCTGGGTGTTTAAGGAACATGAAACCTGCACTATTCTGTTAAACGTCCTTTACACTATCCAACAACACAATTTAATTAAAAGCGATGGAATCATTTCTTTGAAAATTTGTAAAATATTCCAGGGGCTTTATGTAAAGTACCCTTCCCCCTTAATTAAAATACCGATTTCAATTTCAAGACATCAGTCGGATTGATAGGGGAATACGGATCAATTTTGGAAGAAATCGGCAGGACCAATGTTTGGACAGTAGGATGGATAAACGAACGTACGGACGGACAGACACGTTTTGTCATCATTCGAATTTTCGTTATCAAGCACCCCCAGAACGGATTCTGGCTACACCACGTATTAGAGGATTTTTCTAAATGTAGCAACTGTACTTATCCACATTTTTGTTACTAGGGTCCTGAGCTTTTCTGCTGAAAAATCGCCATTTTTTCTTGCAGCATTTCATAACTTCCTCTCTTTTCGTAACTCTTTCACTACTCCGTAGCGAGAAAGTAAAAATGAAAGTTGGTTCACAAAATATTATCAAGATCAGTGTCGGCCTTTTATTTACATTAAGAATGTTATAATCTAGTGTCAAAATATTAGACACAATAAGCTAACAGTCGCGTACTAATGCCGTCCCGATACTCGAAGAACACCAGTGGGGCCCGGGGAGGCGGGTTAATGGAGGATCCCAGAAAAATTGTAATATTACTGAAAGAAAATTTGATATTTTAATAACTAATGACCCATGCATTTAGAAATATATTAAAATCATATTCTGCAAGTTTGTGTTAAAATATTTTCAGTTTCTGAGATCTAACAAGATAATATATACGACTTATCATTCGCTGATTTGCACTTTCAAATAGTTTTTTATTACTTCGGAGTGTACATTTTCAAACCAATGCTTGCCAAAAATGCTCCTTGCTAACTGTATTCATAATTACCGTAATATGCATACGAGTTGAGATAGAGACATCAGAACTCAAGAAACCGTGCACAGATTGCATTTCTCCCCCTAGTACGTCTAACGGTTTTTTGACGTTCAAGAAGTAAATAAATGAAGAAATAAAACCATCGCTAATTTCGATATTGCTCAGGATGGCACAACCCATACTACAAAGACAGACAGTAGTTGTGGGATCTTCTTTTACACGCGTGTCAAAAACCATCGCGCCACCCCATCTCTCGGTTTGAAATTTAATGAATGAATGAATGCCTTACTTTACGTGGCGACACTCAGGCCATGAGGCCTGCTCTTCCGTCTGACCACGCAAATTTCGTTACACTCCTTTCACCTACTAGAGGAGAAAGAAGGTATTACTTGGGCGACGATACAGGCAATTTGAATTTAGCTCACAGGCTTCATTTAGGCTTGAGGATCTTTTACATGCAGTAAATCTACTAACATGGGACAGCCGGTTTTACTTCCCCTCCGAAGGACGGCGTGCAAAGGATGTTTTCGCCCTTAAAAATCGACGGCTTCGATCAGGTTTGAACTCGCAAACTTGGGTTGAACAGCCCCAGACGCTAATCGTTTCACCATCGCCGCCAAATTTACGGAGTTAAATAGAAATGTAAGCGGTAACAATTCTCCGAAACGCACAGCACTCTGCAAGTGCGGTACATCATCAGTCGAATATTACCGGAACACAACACGCGCCTCAGAAGACAAATGAGCGCCAGGGTAATCCAGTCGCTGAGATGAGGACGGAGGGTACGAAGAGGCCCTTCATTAACTCGTGCCCTCCCTAGAGGGCCTAGAGAAACTTTAGCCTCGCCTGTAGTAGTATTCTGCTTTCAGCGGCGATCCATGTTCCGGATACGATTTACAAGAGCTGGTGAATTTGCATTCAAGTTCCTCGTGATGAATTCTCCGAATCGAATGGACGAGTAGCTCTCTTCACAGAATTATTACTCCTAGGTCTTGAAAACTGTACCTTCTTGATTCTGTGAAATCAGTTTGTGCATTTACGAAACGTTTCACGACGAAATTTATCTGCACTAGACCCGAACACAAAAAAGACAATCAGTTCCGAAGTCCAGAGAATTCAAAACTCGAGGCTCAGCGGATTTCAAACATATATTTTAAATTTCGGAGGTACTTTACGTGAAGTCAAAACGACATTTTCATTTTTTAAAGAATGTGTACATATTTTTTCTTCATATTTTTTCGTGAATAGAACGAATTACAATTACATACATGGTCCAAGCCGTATTTTCGTTAAACTATTTGTATTTTCGAAAATCGCAAAAATATAACATTTTTCGAAAACTTCAAGTGTAATATTGGAGACAGAAAATTGTTCCTCAATGAAATCTGTTCAAAATTAAATCTTTAAATAATTCAACGTAAAAATATTTTGAAAATGTGAGAATTTTCCATGATCATCATCAAAATATGAAGTTTTGAGTGACCATTACAAAGAATGTGAGAAAGTATCCTTTGCTGTAACACAATTTGTTTATTATCAAATTAGTTAAAATTTTGAATTTAATTTTTTCTCTGTTGTGAGAGAGCTCGTGGTGCTTATAACAAGCAAAGTGCACCGAAACTACCAACAAACTGCACACAATGCCACTCTCTGCCAAGAAAACCGAGAGTGAGTGGTACTGACGGTTCTGATCCCTGAGAGAGAGCTACGTAAAGATTTCACTGGCAGATAGGGAGCGATCGCGCACTCCAAGGCTGCGAGAGCGATAACGATCGACAGAAGGCGTTGTGTCCTATTGAAGGCTGCACATTAATTCTAGAAATCGAATTTGATGTATATTTTATCTCGGAGAATCATTAAACACAATCCTTAATTGTTTTCCTCCTGACTTTATGAAGCCACATTGTTTTTTAATGAGTATGGGACATTCTTTTATAGATAATTACTTACAATACCAACAAAAATATAAAAATAAAAAACAGTAAAGCGAAAGTGAGTGTTTTCTTGAAAAAGAGCAGGGGACTAACATCGCAATTTTGTAGACAGGGGAAAAATGAGAAAACAGTACATAATTAAATTGAATAATGTGTCCTCTGGGGTGGCTCATGAGCAGCGTACTGCTCTTTGGTAATTTGTCTTGCATAGGTCTTTGGTAATTTTTCTTCAAATTCGCTATCAGCAATTCTGGCCACCGCTTGATACCTAATAACAGGATTTCTTAATATGGACGAACGTCGTAATTCATTTGTAGTACTCACTTCATTTTGTATATCTTGAGTTTCAGGTTCAACTGTCAAATCATCGTACATTTGTTCTCTTCCGTTCGTTTCATTTCGAACAGAGTTGTTAGACGTCGTTCCAACTTCCACTTGTACAAAAGCATCGCTATTGGAATCAACCACTTCTTCGTTGATTTGGGAATTTGTTATACGGTCATAATCAAATTCTCGCAATTTATCTTTATTTCTCGTGTGTCCTTACTACCCATAGTATGTCCCAAAAAATGAACATCTCTCGTTTCAATAATACAGTTTTGTTCTGCGTCAAAAATTCTATAGGCTCTTCTGTTCTTTGCGTATCCCACGAAGATACCGGGTTTACTTCTTGGACTCAGTTTACTTTTTCCAGGATCAACGTTCCCATAATAACCCTTTGCACCAAATATTCGCAAATGTTGTACGTTTGGTTTTCGCCCTGACCAAATTTCCAGTGGAACTTTTCCTTTGTCATGTGAAGTTGGTGTAATATTACGAACATATACCGCTGTTTGTGCAGCTTCTCCCCAAAAATTTACTGGCAGCCCTGAATCTATCAATATCGTCCTGGTCATGTCTAAAATGGCACGATGTGCTCTTTCAGCAATCCCATTGCTCTGAGGACTGTATGGTGTTGTTTTTTCGAACTTTATACCCTTATTTTTGTAGAAATTAATTAATTCTGTTCCTTTGAATTCTCCTCTGTTGTCAGATCTCACGTTTTTTACTTTGAAACCCGTTTCTGTCTCCCGTCTTGTTACAAATTCTTTAATCTTATCTGCGCAATCCGATTTAAGTTTTAATAATTCAATAAATACCGTCTGCTGTACTCATCCACAATAGTCAAAATATATCTGTTACCTCCTATTGTTTTAACAGACATTGGACCAAGCAGATCTACATGCATCCTCTCCAATATTTGATTCGTGGTCCCCCCATGAATACTCTTGTGTGAAGCTCTAGTAAATTTTCCAAGTATACACGCTTCACAATCACCTTTTTCGACCTCGATATTATTCAATCCCCTAACCATCTGTTTCTTCCATAATTCTTCAAGATAACTGTGATTAAGATGACAAAATCGCCTATGCCACAAATTCACGACATTTTCACATTTTAAACACAATACGTCCGCAGATTTCGAACCATTATTTCCTACTTCCTACTCACTAAAATTATTTACATCTTCTACAGTCATCTCAAATATAAAATTGTTTCCATCAAACGTTCCATTCGCTACGAGTTCATTGTAAGTATCATATATTCTCACACCCTTTTTGTCATGTACGATTTTCTTGTTTCTTTTTACCATACTTGCCGCTGACAGTAAATTAGTATTCAAATGTGGAACATGTAAAACCCTTTCCATGATGATTATAGACATATTCCCCAAATCATTTCTACAATATCCCTTAACTTTTCCGACGAAATCTGAATATATTTTTCTCCCAGTTTCTGCTGTCTCAATTTCTATCTTTGCACTAATCCGATCCTGCAGAAAATCATTTTTCGACGTCATGTGTATCGTGGAACCCGAATCAAGAAACCACACTTTCTTTCGTCTATCATCATCTTCGTTTCTTGTTTCCTTCACCACTAACACCTGTTCTTTTTCCTAATACTTTTTAGAATTAAATTTTCGAGAATTCATGTCATTCTTATCTACTTCCGTAATTTTTTTGTTTATTTTATTAAGTTCGCCCTTTGATTCATTCTTGTGATTATCAACATTATCCCTATTATACTTTCTATGCCAACAGTTCCGTGCTAAATGACCTAATTTTTCGCAATTGTAACATGCTATTTTTTTAGTTTCTCTAGCTTTGTACGCATTATTTTCATTTTCGGTATTAAATAACTTCTGCCTTCTTTTGAAACGTAGAAGATTCTCGCGCATGATGAAAAATGTGAGATGTTGATTTGCTAATAGTCCCGTTGCTACTTCGTTGTAATTTCTTGGCAACCCATTGAGAATGTATTGAATCAATTCTTCATCAATATTAGCACCTAATTCTTGCAATTCGCATGTTAAACCCCTCGATCTTGTTAAAAAATCATCTATAGATTCTTTCTTCATTAATTCTAATTTTGCTAATTTCATTTTTAAATGAACTAATTTGTTTTTATTAATTCCTTCATGACGTCGTTTTAATATATCCCACAGTTCTTTCACATTATTTATTCCTCTACTCGCCAAAATTTGTTCGTTCGAGAGAGTCAAAATTAAAATGCTCATAACTTTGTCATTGTTCTTCGACCAACTTTCCCAATTTTCAATGCTTTCTTCATCACCTTCAGTTTTTCGCGGTTCGTCTCTAACTATTACTTCGTCAAACAGATGTTTAGATTTAATTAATGCACTGACCTTTATTTTCCATAAATCGTAGTTACGCTCCGTCAGCAATTCTATTCTTGCAAAAGATGAAGCCATCGCATCACTCATTATTCTTACGATGATTACGTTGAATGCAACCACGCTCTGCTACCAGATTCTTACTTGTTATCGGCAATGTTCGTACCATTTACGGATAACGTCCAGTAAGAATAAGGTTTACAATTCAACGTAGATCCTATTATTTCAGTAGACCAGTCAGTCATACAATTACACAAACAAGTGAAAAAAAACGTACATAGTTACAATACTATTATGCTTTTGCTTTTATGTTACAAATAGTACCATATCACATAGTACACAAAAAATACTAATCTGCAACATATTCTCTGAGAATCATTAAACACAATCCTTAATTGTTTTCCTCCTGACTTTATGAAGCCACTTTGTTTTTTAATGAGTATAGGACACTCTTTTATAGATAATTACTTACAATACTAACAAAAATATAAAAATAAAAAACAGTAAAGCGAAAGTGAGTGTTTTCTTGAAAAAGAGCAGGGGACTAACATCGTAATTTTGTAGACAGGGGAAAAATGAGAAAACAGTACATAATTAAATTGAATAAAGTGTCCTCTGGGGTGTCTCATGAGCAGCGTACTGGCTTCCCGTGTCTGTGGTCTCCGGGTTCGATTCCCGGTCGAGGCAAAAATATAGTTGCAGATTTTCTTTAAGAATCGTTCCAGTTTCTATAGCTGTGTGACGAAGAAAAGGTCAAGCAGGCGGGTCTTGCTAGTTACGGTGAAGAGAATACGTCATGTTCGCCTCATGTCGCACTTACCCCCAAGCATGGAAATTTAACTAGAACCAGGCAAGTACAGAGACACCTAGACACCGG
Source organism: Teleogryllus occipitalis (assembly GCA_011170035.1). Taxonomy (NCBI): domain Eukaryota; kingdom Metazoa; phylum Arthropoda; class Insecta; order Orthoptera; family Gryllidae; genus Teleogryllus; species Teleogryllus occipitalis. The sequence goes on from BLKR01011005.1 coordinate 18,969, forward strand.
TAGCTGGCCGGCGAAGTCGAACTACCGACCAAAAACGCCAAATACAAACTGAAGAATGTATTACAAATACGTTGCAATTACGTTGCTCTGCAATATTACAAGCCGTTGACTCCGCATCCAAAGTCAAATACCGACTGTGTTGTCCACTATTTTTTATGAAATTTATGCAGGTTTTACTACTCTATTTTATGAGCACATTTCCTTCACTTTAACCTTAGGGTAACGATTTTCTGAGGTTTCAGTCTTTTTATGCACAAACAATATGGAATGAGGGTTGGGCTGGGATCGGTGGATTGGGGCGGGGGGGGGGGGCGAAAGAAAGTTCTTGAGAAATCGGTGGCTCTTTGTTTAAGGTAGATTGTGTGCTGCCTTCTGGAATTGTTCAAAGGGCATCATTAAACAGTCTAAATAATGTCCTTAATAGGAACAATAATTTTTAATAATACCCAATTGTTGTAATAATTGTTGTAATAACTACTGTTATTGATTGATTGATTGATTACTCTTTCCGGGCGCATCGATTGCTGAGATCATTAGTTCCGTAAGTGTAGCGTACCTTTATATCGCTGGAGGTGGCGGTGATCTTCCCCTGCTGGATGGTGAGATCCGGCGGCGAACTTAACGTTGGCTTGAGAGATTTTCCCAACCAATTATCTCCCACAAGCGAGGTGCCGCTCTAACCGGAAGAAGCTCTAAGCTTCCGACTGGTCTCTCACAATATACCGGGTGTCCCACCAACTATGGACCACTCCCATGACTTCTAAACGGTTCAGGATATCAAAATGCAGATTTCGCTGAACAATGCAGAATCATGGGGCAAGTAACATGCCGTAGAGAAATTATCTATAACATTTTTAGTTTTCGAGATATTTAATCTTTGATTTTTAATGGAGCTATATATTTTTCTCACCAGCAATGGATAGATCATGAAAATAGGAATAAAATGATGTATCATATGTTAGTATGTTGAAAGTAATTTGAGTATAAAATTAGATTTTCTGGCATGAGATTTTCAAGTAAACGGGCAGCCTTTGCAACAGTCGCCGTTGGGGGAAGGTGGCCTTCGCGGCGTCAAGACTGATTTGTGGAGAAAGGAGTGCCGTGCAGATTGAAGGCGTAACTGAAGCAATTCATGGTCTTGACACGAAAAACATGAACAAACATCAATTTTAACGATCAGAAAGAGAGAATTTTTCTACTTGTTCATCTAAATTGAACTTTTCTTCTGAAATTCGAAATCAACGATAATCGAAAAGAATGTAATAAAAAATATTGAAGCGAAAACGATAATAATAAAAGTCATTTTCAAACTTACAAGAATCGATCTCAGTGCATAAACAAGTAATCATTTTCAAACATCTGAAGCGAATGAATTTTAAAGATTAAAGATTTTCATTGTAATATTTCGATTAATTCATGAAATAACAGATAGGTAGACATATTCTCTCATTATTTATTGTTAATAACCTTTCTATTTAAACACGCACTAAAAGAACAAAGCAATAAAAATTTTTAAATATTCTTGACAGTTCTATCAGTGTAAATTTACCAAACTTTAACAAACAAGCATATCTGCAGTAGCAACTGCTAATACTGATTAGAGGGTTTCTCACTTCATAGCGCCAAATGCTGCCACAAACTTGAAAATCCACGGCAGAAGACGGAAGTGCATTCTTTTCTTTTCCATTTACGAACAGCAGACGTATGGTTGCGAAGTGGACGAGTGGTGAAATTCAACAAGGAAGAGCTTCAACGAGGAAGAACTAAACAAGGTTATTTTTATTATCATCTTCCTTGCGCAACCAATTTTTTATATCGTTCTTTGGAACGATGGATGTTTTAACATTTCAGTAGAAGATAAATCCAGATAAATAAATGGTAAAAATCTCCCATTGTGATCGTTTAAATCGGTATTTCTTAGTGTGATGTCTGTGTCAACACTAAGAATTGTTGTAGTTATGTCTTTTATCCCCCCTGCCAACCCTCTCAGTCTCTCCTCTCCACGCAACAGTCTTGACACCGGGAATGCCACCTTCCCCGAAGGCAAGAGTTGCAAAGGCCTGCTACACGATTGCCGTTTAATTCAAAATCACATGTTAGAAAGTCTCATATTATACTCCAGTTACTATAAAAATATTAGCAAATGTTACATCATTTTATTTCTCTTTTCATGGCCTATCCATTTCTGGCGAGAAAAATATATAGTTCCCTTTAAACAATCGAAGATGATTAAATTTCTCGAAAACTAAAAATATTATGGACAATTTCACTTCGGCGTGTTACTTGCCCTATGATTCCGCATTGTTCAGCAAAAACTGCATTTCGATATTCTAAACTGTTTAGGAGTGAAGGGGTGGTCCATAGTTGGTGGGACACGCTGTACTATAGTAGTGTAGTGGATGTGTGTGGAAGAGGGTGGTGAGGATAAGACAAGGAAGATAAAGTGCGCCCTTTTGTTAGTGTACTGTTCGGCCATTCACATGGTGTTGATTGTAGAAGCAACGAAAAATAACGATCGGAGCAGGCGATCGCTGTAATTCTCTTCCAGACAGCAACCGAATTTGACGTAGCTATGTAGCTTGTGCCGAAAATCCTGCCACTGTCGGGACTCGAATCCAGGGATCTCTCGCTCAGAGACATTGCAGCGACATCAGTTGCTGCCTCAAGTCACTTAAACGAGTAATATTTTTACAATTATTATTTATTGATACTATCAATATTCCATTCTTTAGAAGAATTCTGCTCATTTGACGAGTTAAATGAATATATTACCAAGTAATTTCGTGTTATAACATGATATTCTCAATGTGATTATGATTTTGTTTATTTGTTATTGCATCCACCTCAATTATGTTCAGGAGGAAAAAAAGCAAAAACGTTACCCGTACTGTGCACTTCAACGAGCAAACTTAGGTTCCCTGCAGCGTAGGTTACAACGTAAATCAGGGTCGATATCTTCATTACACACGGAATTTCGTTTGGACGTGAAATAGCCAGTGCGCCTGAAAATCAATAGTATTTCACCGAGAACCTTTGAGTACACGCACAGCAAGGGAGTGAAATTGAGAAAGCTTTGACATCAACACATTGAATGCATTATCGAAAGGGCTGTAGCACCAAGAAGGAATAATAACCTCAGAGTAAAGAGTTCTCAATAATTCAGAGGAAAATCGGACGAATCGTGAGAAAACCCCTCGCCATTGCAATATGAACGCAACAAATAGACATCAACGTCGAAGAGTCCAGAAAACCGTATTCAGTAAAACATGGTGCAAGTGTTTATTTTAAAGGGATTTTGCAGTGCGTAAAGCGTTATAGGGAAACCACCAAACTTTTATCGGACGGAGTGTAATATGACTTTTTAACACGCTGTGCGCGAAACGCGGTTTCTCGTGCTTGTTTTCCGGGTGTGAAACAGCTAATTTTTTCACAGTGTAACGACTAACACAGTGTAACTACTATATGGAGTAACGTACCTCTTTGTAATGGAAATAGTTCCAAATTGTCACGGCAAAGTACGCTGCTTAAGTTCAATTTTCATGATTCCACGTTATCTTCCTTACATTTTCTCGATTAGGGATGCCCACACACTACTAATGGACATCATAATTTCCCGCATCCATGATATTATATCCTTAAATTTGAGCGACTGAAGGAAGATAATAACTTGAGATTTTTTTTATATTATTACTTATGGTTAAAGGATATGCTGACAAAAGATTTATAGGATAGAACTTATCAAAAAACAATAAAAAATTAAAAACAGCTACAAAATGCGGTGCTATTGAAATGATTTTGGCGGTACAACTCGGTTGTTGCGCAATTCAGTTTCGCAGTTTGGGTGAATGGTGTTGCAATGGACGACCATCACTCTTAAGCGTTTGGAACAAAAATATCTACTTTTTACTGGTACAAATAACGAAAAAATTCAATTCATGTTTAACTGAAACTTTATTGCTTATTATTGCCTTCAATACGGAGCTCGATATACGTTTCATAATTTAGCTGGATCCACAGGATCGTGGTTACAAGTGAAGTATAAAAACAGTTGAATGGTGCCATTTTGTCTCTCATGAAGGAATTACGAGAGGGTAATATGAAAGGGAATTAAGGGAGAGGATTGTGAAAAGACAAATCGAGTCAAGCTAACATGTTAATTAGTAAACAAGTAAATCTGAATCATTAAAATTAGGAAAAAACACGTGAAATAATTAGTTCTAATGACCTCGGGCGACAAAAAAAGCCTTTGAGGCAAAAACCCTCCGGCATTTTGTCGCCACTAGATCGTTATAATTCTTATGACGCCCTTGATGTATAAATAACTATTAGGAATTGACGGTATTAGAATGAATATTACGACAGTCCTGTATTGCGTGCAGCACTGCCATCGCGCCCAATCCTCACTTGCGCCTCATTGCCTTATAACGCTCGCCCAGCAAAGCTCTCTGAAATGAACATATGCACCTGGTTTTACTGATTTCTTCTTTCTGACCTCTTGGACGCCTATTTCTTGTGTACAAAGCGCAATGGCGAGATATTTTCTAGAGGTAAGAGGTTCGTATGATTTCCCTCCGAATCATTCCAAGCTCTTTACTCTGAGGTAAATATAATCCCTCCGTGGGGGTACATCCCGTTCCCGTGTTTTACTGTCTTCTCTTTTCTGACATCTTGGGTGTCTATTTGTTGAAAATGTTGACCTCGCAACGTGGCTGGAAGTCACTCAGTTTCCCGCCAATTTATGTGTGCATTTGAAATTAGTAACTCAGTTACATTACTGTATCAATAAATAAAATTACTACTGTTTACAAATTATTACCCCCAATATGATTTTGCGTCGTGGGAATATACAGATGGCAGCTCACACTGCCACGGTTTGGGGCGAATTGAAGCAGCAGAAGGGAGCTCACGCGCCGTATTATATTCCCTCTGAAGGACCGTTTCATTTTGGTGAAACGTTGCCGCAGAGAGGGATTCAGACAGAGATCAAGAAATGTCTCGTATTTCTTCTCTCCAAAAGTATTATTTCGTGAAAACATTCCATCATAATCTCCCGAAGGATGAAAAAAAAAGACATTGTGTACACCATACCGCAAACGAAGAATGTAATTGGAAATTTATTTGCAAAATGTTATTTCAAAACGAGCGACAAGGAAATGTCTTGGTCGGGGCAGGGAGAAATAAAGACGAGACAATCAGGACGGGGAGATGATAGGGCGGTGAAGAGTAGTTAGCGAGGTCAAATGGGGGATGAGCAGACGAGCATCGGGGTACTGAGGGCGAGGTGAAATGAACCGTATGAAAATAATGTAGCGGAGAGGACAGGCAGACAGAGATGAGAACGGACTTAGGAAGGCGGACCAAAGAGGGTGAGCCAACGAGGGCAGAACGAGGAGGGTGGACCGAGGAGGGTGGGCCGAGGAGGTGGACCTAGGAGGGTGGACCGAGGAGGGTGGACCGAGGAGGGTGGACCGAGGAGGGTGGACCTAGGAGGGTGGTGGACCTAGAGGAGGGTGGGCCGAGGAGGGCAGACAGAGGCTGGCGCACTGAGAACGGCGAACTGAAGAGGACCTAGCGCAAATAAAAAGGCGAAGAGAGTGGGATGGGATGGGATGGTTTGGTATGGTATGGTATACAACGATTTCAGCGGAATCGGGGAACGATGTCAGAAGACGGGAGCACTGGTACGGAATGGAACTGGTATGGGACGGAAAGGAGCATGGTGGGGAGCAGCGGTGGTAGAGGCCAGTGGCAGCGGCGAATAGCAGCCTCAAAGCCTCTCCGCCGCCGCTGCTGCTGCCGCTCTCTATTTCGGAGCTCCCTTTGTGGCTCCTCCCGGAGGGGGCGGAGGGGGCGACAGCAGAGTGCTCGGGCGCAGAGAAGGCTCTTTCGCCCCAACCCGCTACACGACTTTTTAAGGCCGCTGCACAATTGCTCGGGAATGCACGCGGCAGATGCGGCGCCTGGCCGCATGCTCACTACGCAAAATACTACGTATCCTTCAAAGGACATTGGTGAAATTAGTTCAGTGACATGGTTTTGTTCGAAAATTACCCGTAGAGGGTCACTCAATTTTAGGAATAAAATTGAAGCATGTGCACTAATTACTGGGAAAGCGCAACTGTCTAAATTATACAGGACAAGCTTTGTAAGTTTAGAAAGATTCTAGGAAAAACTGACACTTTCATTTTTACAAATAACACAATGAACAAAATGAGCAAAGTATCGTAATATTTATTATTAAACTACTGGTTCTAAACAGCACGTACTTTTTCGCCTTTAGTAATGGTTATGTAATATTATTTATACCTTAATTTCACTCCGAATTAACACATCTCAGTCATATTTTGTACAACTCATTACAAGTAGTTGAACATTTGATGCGGAAACTAAATATTTTCAAGCAAATACTACCACGAATTTCACAGTTATAACTGTTTTTTTCTGCAGCTAAATCGTGTTACAACAGTGTGTCGTTCTTCACAGAAATTCGCGAGTCGCAAAGCGGAATACCATTGTTGCATTCTTTTTTTAAATTTTATTACTTCTTGTCCAGCATTTCTGCCGTGTAAGTGAGAGTGTGAGTGAGAGTGAGTGAGAGTGAGTGAGAGTGAGTGAGAGTGTGAGAGTGAGAGCGACAAAGATTTTCTGATATTTAAGGAGGCTTGAAAATGTCCTTAGGATGGCGTGAGTGGATTCTCTGTGGTTGACTGTGCTTCTTCCCTAGATTTTAAGTTGCTGTAACTGCATTGTAAGTTGTTGCATTCTTATCTGATATTCCCTGAAGGATAGCAATTTCTATTTCATGTTTCAGGTAGGTTTTACTCAAACATTCCTAAATTTAATGTTTATGTTTTTAATTCAAATATTGTATGTATTTTTCTGTAGGACCCTTCCTGGGTATCCTTAGTTATTAGTTTCCACTATTATTGTCTTCAAACATTGTGCATTTTTATGAAATATAGTTGAAAATGATTGTGTATACTATGTAACATAAAAACCCTTGAAAGACATAATATTGTCGGACAAGGATAATAAAAACTATTAATAAAAAAGTTAGGTTTTAAATAATTTGTAAAAGATTAATTTGTAAACTTATAACAAAAGCTCCAACGTAAGAAACGAACAAAGAAATATGAAATAATATACCTATTCTAACTCACGCAACTTCCAATTGCCTCAAAAGAAATCTAAAATTACGTTCACGAAGCGTGGGATTTTCGGAGCGGGCGACTAAATTTGAAGCCAAATTACTAAAAAAATACTCGTATTTTCCAAAAATTCAGCATGATGTTATTTGAAGATCTGTTTTTCATGAACACATTTCGTTAAGAAAACATGGTACCCTCATAATTGTAGTTGCAGACGCCGAAACAATTTTAATTTCTTAAATGTTTCAAAAATTTAGTATTTCTACGAACATGAGACCTGAATCATTTTCTTAAGCGTCCTTTACGATATCGAAGGTCTAAATTTAATGAAAAACGTTTGTGCCGTTTGCAATGCTTTACAAAAAATCACAACTTTTGTACTCAATGACAAAGGTTTCAGGCGAAGGAGAAAAAGCGAACTTGTGGGATGTCTTTTAAACCTGTCACCATCCATGTTCCGCTAGAGGCAAACCATTCGTTCAACTAAACCGAAGCAGGGGGAAGTATGAGAACCGACGGAAGTAGGGAAAGCAAGCGATGTGGGGTAAGCAAAAGAAGCGGGCGAAGGGGCAGATGCGTTTAAGAAGGAGAAGCGGGTGCAGCGAGGGAGTGGGGAAAGCGGGAAAGTGAGGGGTAGAGAAAGAAGCAGTGGAAACGGGGGACGGATTCCGGGAAAGCGGGCGCAAGAGGGAAGCGGGGTAAAGGGAGGAAGTGGAAGAAGCAGGAGAATCGGTAAAAGTGGAGAAAATGGGGGAAGTGAGAGAATAGATGAAACGAGGGAAGCGAGAGGACCGGTGGATGCGGGCGCAGAGGGGGAACCGGCGAAAGTGGAGGAAGCTTTCGAAAAAGGATAAAACGCGGGAAGCGAGGAAAGCCATGAAGTGGGAGATACGGGAGAAGATGGGGAGCGGCAGGAGCAGAGAAAGCGGGGAGATCAGGGGAGAACATGCAGCTAGGGATTGCAGCGCAGCAGACGGCACTGTTTAATAGATGAGAAGGATAATATAATTACCCGTTTAACCCTGGGTAATAAGGTTTTTTATATACAATAAACATATCTGGGGACCTCAAGGATTGCTCATGGTCAGTCGACCACTTCCCGTAGTGTGGCCCGGCAGGCGGAGTTTGCTAGTCACGGTGAAGGGAATACGTCATGTTCGCCACATGTCTCTCCTACCCCCCAAGCATGGGAATTTAACTAGGCCCGGGCATGAGGGACACCGTTAGCTGGCCGGCAAAGTCAGAATATCGACCTAAAATGCCAAATACATACAAGTATATACAGGCTCTCAGTAATTATAAGTTTCCATAAACATTCCACGAGTATTAAAAAATGTAGAAGAGAGCCACCAGTAGCGAAATCATAAGGTTTCTATTTGCACTTCTGGGGGAAAATGTTTGATGCAAACTTATTAATATGAAGCGTAAATGCTCGATAACTAAACAACAGAAAAAATCTCGTTAAAACTAAGGTGCTATCATAAAAGTATTAACAAAAGAGAGTGAGATTACCTAACAGTTTGAAGACACGCTCGAGACGCTGTAAAACTTAAGCACAAAATGTATTTATAATACAAACGTCTGGAAGAAATTATGGTAAACATTACATAATTCTCATATGTATTTTAGTGTCAGCCAAAAGCACCCAGATTCAAGTATACAATACGGAGAAACGCTTTAAAAATATATTTTTTGAGTATGGGAAAGTCTCAGTAAATATTTTGACTTTTCCCATAAATTTAATTATGTTTCAAGGGCAAATTTAATCCACTAGACAATTTGCAGTACTGCACAATTTAAGCTGTCATGTTCCGAGCATTTGCAACAAAATGACTAATTAACTCAATCATCGTGGTAATTATCTTATTTCCTTTAAAAATATTATGCTTTTATTTCACATTGAAGAGCTAACTGCATGTTACTTAATTTACCTATAGCTAGCCATAACACATTAAAGCAGTAATAATACGTACCATTTTCCAACGCTATGGAAACAAAATAACTTTTTCCAATTTGTCTACGTAAACTCCAATTTAACTACGTAAAATATTTAAATTAATGTCAATTTATGCAGATGAGAAAAATAACTTGTTACAGAGGAAGCAAGGAGACTGAAATATTTACGAAAAATCGTAGAAAATGAAGTTGCAGGAAATGTGATTGCAACGTTTGCCGTGCGAGTCTTCCAAAAGTCAAATGATTAAGGATAAACTAAGAACATGGAGCAGTTCCATGTAAATGAATGTACTATAGTTTTGAAAATAACATCTGCGCGAAACTCTCACTTAAGTCCGAATGGATGAAGAAGAATTACATTATTAAGAGGTAGAAAGAAATCTAGGTGACTTGCGGACTGAGTGGATTTCAAATACAGATTCTCAATAAGTTGTCTGAATGGTATTCCAGTAAGCCGTTATCCAGCAAAGGCAATAAAACCGTATCTTTTAAACGTAGTGCTGCGAAATTACACCCCTAGGGAATTACAATTATGCCAATTACTGAAATGAGTCCCTCGACTGCACTATATGTTCCCTCGTGGGAGTCGATTCCTAATTTCCAGTGCTAGATTTTTCGTGCTAATTTCTCATTATAACTGCAACGAGAAACTGGGAATTACCTGTGGAATTTAACAGGAACAAATATTAGATTGTTACGCGCTTGGATAGATGTAACGAGCTGATACAATATTCAAACAGAAATCGATCGATGGCATAATGTTGACGAGAAGTAGTATGAGAAGTTATTTCTTTTTATTGTTGCGGAACATATAAAACTAGTTTACATTTACCGCTCGGTTGATGTCGTTTGTCTGACCTAATGCACAAGTACATACCCATAGCAAAGTCATTCCTCATTACAGACATATTGCTACATCACATGGAATGAGTTGCGTGAATGATCTGATGTACGTTATCAGATGTGTATTTCGTAGAAAAAAAAACTACTGCTAAGTTTGTAAATAACGTGTGTTTAATGCATCACTGACACTTGACAAAATAGAAATATCATTTATATTCAGTGCTATTCTTAACAGTCTACAGAAGTGCAATCAATATTCGTAGTAAAAACATTTTTTTCTTTAGTAATGGAATCCACGTGATTATTCATGTATAAAAAAGACTTATTTAAAGTACAAAATTCTTTAAAATAAATAATTAAAAATCGCGTGAATTGTCAAGAACATAAATGATAAAAATCATACGAGGGCGAAATATCAACACATGACTGTATTTTTATTAATTTATGCTTTATTTAACGTCCGCTACCTCACGTCGATTCGTACATTCGTACAAGCGTTTACTTGAACCCAATTATCTCCGGCTACAGTCAAACATCGTTACCAGAACGACCCTCGTCACAATGTCAGCAGCTTGTCACAACTAACAAGGGCTTTCCCGAACCTTGGTGTGGTGATCTGTGTAAACGCTCTCATCCGAGATTAAGGATGGAAAAATACACAAAGAGGTAGAACACACAGGAAAGTCAGGCACAGAGAGACCCTCAGAGAAAAGGAAAAGGAGAAAAAGGAAGGAAATATTGGTTTTCAAATTTCCTCCAAAATTGCATTAGTACCTAGATCCTACCCAGCACACCATACTGAAAAAATAGTCATTCAATTCTCAGTAATAAACCTTCAGGTTCTTAAAACCTACATCAATTACAGAGCTAATTTTTGTATTGAATATGAGAATTAACTTGGATTGTAGAAAGTACTTTTGATATTTTAGAAAGTACATGGGTTCCAACATATTAATAAATTATAATTTATGGTTTTAATTTAAATTGATTTTTTAATTTATGATTTTAATCCTAGTTCGTTCAAGTAATAATTATTATTACTTGAACGAACCAACCAACCTCGAATCCCACAGTAAACTCATATCGTTATTCATAATTGTACAATTGATGAGGAGCAGGTGCCAAGAAGGCACAAAACAACATAAAAGCTGATGAAATAACACACAAAGCTGAAAACATTATAAAATGTAAATAAATATATTAAATAAATCATCTTAAATGCCATCACCCTCATTTTTAAATTATCAACCATGCCAGAAACACGTGAATCAAAACTAAACAAAGCAACAGGTGGAGAGCACGCTCCACCCTTATAACCCACCCCTCCTGACCTTCTACAGAACCGCTAGTCCAGACACGCCCATTTATTCTCGTTGCCTTAATCTTCTTTGGCGACTGCTGCTGCTCGAATACTCCCACGAATTCTTGAGAGCAATTTGAAAAACACCTTCCTTTAATATTTTTCCATAACAGTTGACATGACATGGTCCGTATGAAGTGTACGTGATTGCAATAGTGAGGCAAGAAACGATTTGCTTGAGGAAAGTATTTATGATACTCGAAATACATCACATTCGTACCCACGACGTCGAAAATATTAGACACCTCACTGGATATTACTCGAAAGAAGCCCATGCCATTAGAAATTTCCACAGGATAAGAACTCATTAGTAATCCAATCCTGGACCACTTTACTATGTAAGAGGTTGAATACTTCTCTGGTCAATGTACCACAGCCGTTCGATGTCCCTACACGTTAGAGGCCCTAACCTCCCCTACCCCTTCTGACAACATCCACCGACTTAGGTGGCTGAGAGCATCAACTCATGTCACTACAGTGCCTTTGATAATAAGGTTCTAGAGTTAGAGTTCCGACAGAGGCAGGATTTTTCGCCTCTAGCTAGATAGCTAGGTGGAATTCAGAGACTGACTGGAGAAGAATTCTATCGGGAGTTTTCCATGTTTTTTCCGATCAATATCAGGCAAATTCCGAACAGTAAGTTAGTAACCTAACAAACGGGTCTCGCACCGCACGCGATTTTTCCTTTCCCTTCATTGTCCTATCTTCCTTACATACACTTACACTTACATGCACTATATAACCACACACGCCGGGAGACCAGTCACGCTTGGCCCGGCTGTTGCTCCACTGGTAGGAAATACTTGGTTGAGGGGGAAAAAACCTCTACTCGACGTGTAGGTCCACGCTGGATCTCATCATCGCACTTGCAAAATTCACCGCCACCTCCCGAGGAGAACTGTTCTACACTTACGGGGATAATGAACTTACCAATTGAGGCACCCGGAAACACGAAATAAACAATCAATCAATGTGACTCCATGCCGATCCAGGTGGCCGAGATCGCTAAAGCAGTAATGCCGTGACGATTTCGGGCTGAACGATCCTGGGTCCGGATCCAGCCTCCGACATGGTTGTACTTGTGTTCGTCCTTTCACACACACCCTCATCATCACCATATCACTTTATTCAGTATACAAATACCCTTCAAGTTAAGTCAATAGTAAACACTATTAACACTAATAACCTCTAAGTTAATGCGACCGTACGTAAACAAAAACAACTGCGACCACGTGCCAACGCACGTGCTTCCCTTACCTGAGGTTGAGAATGGAGAAGAAGGCGTAGAAGGCGAGCACGCAGAAGAGGCACGCGAAGCCGTACACGTGCAACAGGAAGCCCCACTTGAGCTCGGAGCGGATGGCGTCCATGGAGGGCGCCACGATGAGCACGGTGCCGGCGGCGCCGTGGCGCACGGGCGACCCGCCCACCACGGCGGAGGTGGGCGTGGTGGCGCCGCCCGCCGCCGCCGCGGCCGCCGCCGCGGCCGCCGCCACCGTCGCCACCGTCGCCGCCACGCCCGCCGCCGCCCCCGCCGCCGCCGCGGACGCGTTGCCGCCCCACGACGCCGTCGGCGACAGCAGCAGCGCGGTGCCTGCAAGCGCACGCAACGGCAGCGGTGGATTATACTGCGCTTTTCACAGTTGCGTTTCAAGGATATCAGCTGTTTATTTATTTATTTATTTTTATTTATTTATTTATTTATTTATTTATTTATTTATTTATTTAACGTCAAAAAACAGTTAAAACTGCGTTTGACGTGCTATGGGGAAAAGTGAATTGTGTGCACATTTTCAAAATTCTGTGATCCCTACACTAAATCATATACTACTTAAATTTTGAATTTTGAAAGGGAGAAAAAAAAACAAAAAAACTCCCATGTAATAAAATCTATTTTCAAGGATAAATAAGCAATAAATTTTGAATTTTGAAAGGGAGAAGAAAAAAAAACAACAAAAAAAAACTCCCATGTAATAAAATATATTTTCAAGGATAAATAAGCAATAAATTTTGGCTCTTATTACTTCCTGCCGCGACAATCGTTTAATCGTTTATTTGTTTCGATGTCATCCTAGCGGAAGGCTGAACGCCACCACTGTCACTCTAGTGACGTGAATGGTCCCGATAGGACAAAACACAAAACAGCTGATATCCTTCAAACGCTACGCTGTGAAAACCGCAGTATACACTACAGTACCAACAGCGTACATGCGACAGTTCAATGCACTGTTGCTACTCATTTCTACGATCATGGCACCACCTACATCACAGATAAATTAAATTACAAAACATTAACACTTACTGTCAGGCTATGACACGTCTTTGATAGCATGTTCATAACTTTCGCCAAAGCGGAACCCTATCGCTTCCGCAATCTCGTGTGAGTCAGATGAGCTACAACGCTGAACCCTGCGTGTAAGAAAGTAAACAAATGCTCGCAGCTTCGGAGCAGATCACATGACGTAGCACAGCACGTGAGAACTGTCAAGAGTCGCTTATACGCCGCCGGTACTGTAGTTAGTACTCGTACACATACACTCTCTAACAGAAACCGGGAGAGGTGGCTCAGTGCATCAACTGATGTCACTGTAGCGGCTCTGACCGCAAGGTTCTAGGTTCGAGTCCCGACCACGCAGGATTTTCGACACTAGCTTCGAATTCAGTCCCTGTATGGAGGAAAATTCCAAATGGCCGCCTGCTCTGATCGGTAGTTTTCCTTTCTTTCTCCGATCAACAACAGGCGAATGGCGGAGCAGTACCCTAACAAGCGGGTCAGGGACCGCGCGCGATCTTTCCTTCCTCTTCCTTGTCCTATCCTCACCCCTTACATACACACTTACATTATCATGCACTACACTACCACACTTGCTGGGAGAGTGGTCGGGGGCTTAGAGCTTGTCCCGGCTGAAGTGGTGCCCCGATGATGGCAGATACCTCATTTGGAAAACCCTGCTAGTCGATGGTAGGTCGGCGCAGGATTTCACCATCCATCAGGAGAACATCGCCACTCCCCGAAAGAAAAAATGCACTACACGTACGGGACTAATGACCCTAATAGTCGACGCGCCCGGAATCACTATCAATCATCAACAGAATTGAACCATCAAATCCGTCGGCAAACGCTCAATGAAAACAATGAAAGCATTTTTTCCAATAATCTACGATCGGATGAGTTTATTTCAGAGTCAGCATTGCAGCAGTCTCTGCAGGGACTCTGGTCGGAAGGTCCTAGGGATCGAGTCCCGTCGGAGGCGGATTTTCGACATTAGCTACAGAGCTAGATAAAATTCAAACGCTGTCTGGAGGAGAATTCTATTGGCTGGTTGCTCTGATTGTATAAAACACAAAATACAGCCAACAATTGTCAAGCTAATTGTAGGGAAGTGTCCTAACAAACGAGCGAGCCATGGACTGCAAATAATCATCCCTTTAGTTCTATCTTTTCCCCATGCACACCGCCACCTCCCGTGGAGTTCGAGTCCCGCCGTGGCATGGTTGTTTGCCCGTTGTCTTTTATGTATATGTGTTGTCGAGGAAGGCTTTGTGAGTCTGCTGTTCCCAGACCAAGGAGTCCACAAATGTGTTTAATGTAAAGGTTAATATGTCCCCATGAGGGACATAGGGGGTACCCGAAGCGGACAGCCGAATTATCGGTATCCCCTGAAGCTGGAAAAAAAAACTCCTGGTAAAAACTAGTACCATCAAATGGAAACCGAAGCAACAGAACGGTTGCCATACCATAAACAAGCGACTGTTTTGGATTACATCAGCTGTTCACTAGAATACCCAGACAACACCGAAAGAACATGAAGCAAGAACTCCAATATATAGATAATAAAAGACTAAAATATTCATACCAACCATTTGCTGATGTTTCAGAACAGTGGAAAAATACAACATGGCAAAAAACGAAATAATTGTGTTGATTAGCTCATCTAATCCACGAAAAATGCGCGATGTGGTGATATTCAATTTGTCCTTTGTCAAGAGGATATATAGAATTTGATCATGCAGATTAAACGCTTAGCGAAGAGTTATTTGGGATTAAAACGATAACATTACATTTGGATATTCTAGAATTCTCTCTGTCGAGGCAGTAATTTCACTAACTCGTGTAACATTTACGGTGGGGTTTTCGGTTTATTGGGCACACATTATTATTCGTCAGGCCTATTGTAATGAGTGGTTTGTGTAGTTCAGGGAGTGAAGCTCGTCAAACATGCCAGACGTTTTTATAGAACGACCTTAGTTTGACGTTACCGACACTTTAAACCGTTTTAAAAGATCTTACATATGTATTAACTAGAACTTTTTAAATTAGAACAGAAGGATAAAAATGACCACTTTTCCAACAACACACCGAAATGAGACATTTCGTTTTTGCTAAAAAGTAGACTGGATAGGGTCTAACTGAGAGTGACAGACAGGCATACAAATTACTACACATATAATTCGCATATCAAAGACTAAAATATGTTTATTTAAAAAAATCAAAGCTTCCTGCCACCTATTTAACTACAACACGAAACTTGGTTTGTACTTCCTTTCAACACGCGCGAAGTGCGTATTGATGCATTCAGAAACGTCAGAACGTGAATTTACATCGTCAAATCCTTTCCAATGCTAAGCAATAAACATAATATTATTAAAATTAGTATGTAAGAATAATACAAGTTTTATCTAACCTTTTATAAAACTCAAGCAAATGATAACTAATGGACTTATAGTATAACGCCAATAAAGCCACAATTTCAAAAAAATACATTTATTCATGAAAGAATGTACTTACTACTTCAGCATTATATAAACTACCAGACTTACTATTTAACGTAATCCTAATATTACAATTAATGTCGAACTAATCATGAATATGAGGGCACCTATGGGATTAATTCATGTCTCGTAATATACTGTGAGTTTAATGACTAGAGCCGGATTTTTCTGTAATTACCTATTTTTGATCTTTCTACTTACCGTTCTCAAAATTATTATCTTGGCGAATCGAAGGCGTCCTAACATAATATCCAATTTTTTCGTTACATATTTTTACATATTTAGTACAATATTACATATTTTACGTATTTCCTATTTTCAAAGAATATTTTTATTGTACCAATTTTCTTCAATTTTATTGCATGTATTTTATGAAAAGAAGTATTTTCAAAAAAATCAGCACGTTATTACTGCGTGCTGTCTACTCTGAGGTACGCTGCGTGAAGACCTTTCGGATGTTCTCACAGTCCGACACGCCTGCATCGGTTATCTCAGTGGCAGGAAGTGCGCATCAGTGTCTGAGATAATTTTTACCTTCGGGTTTGCAAAGTATCACTGACCCCGCATTTAGTGATATTTAACCTTAATTTTTGAGAAACTTTGGCAATCGCCGACATGTAACACTTTGATACTGCACGCTGCAGTGATAGTTTGCTTGTCGCAGATAACGCCAGCTTGTACCATTGCTTTTACTGCGCATAGCCTGGCTACTAAATTAGAGACCTGGAGAGCATGGATGAAGTTTTTACTACAGACGGGAAAGTTTCATGCTGCAAAGTGTGCATCAACGTATGCTCTCCAAGTGATTTTAAAAATGTTTGTATTGTTTTTAAAATGTATTTAGGAAATATTTTATAAATGTAATTTCATATGGTATAAATTATTTTTATTGTGTATTTTAATAATACATTTTATATACGACTGTACAAATTTATTATATAATCTTACTGTTTTCATTGCATATTTATGTACATTTTTTTATGTTTCATACCAAGTATTTTTTTATCTCTACTAATGACTACGTAGTTTTACTTTCTCGTATACGTACGTATATACGGAGTAATATACGTAGTATAGAGAAAGTTATGTAATGCTCGCGAAAAAACGGCGGATTCTCGGCGGAAACAAATTTATTGCCGGGCTCTGGTGGCGAAAAAATGCATTAAACCAGTTGCTAAATTAAGAGAAAAAAGTCCCCTAACACGTGCTGCAGCCAGAATCCATGTTTTGTGAGTCTTTGATGCCGAAAAAACAATTGGAAGCAAAAGTCCGTCCGTCCGTCCGTGAATACTCCTAGCGCCTACACCATTCATACGATCTTCTCCAATTATCTATTTATCCAAATCTTTATTTTCTATATTTCGCAACTGGATTTATCAACTTTTTCGTTACTAGGGTCCGGCAATTAGAATTTTTCTGCCGAAACTTAGCCTTTTTTTTCACGCAGGATTACATAACTTTCTCTATACTGCGTAAGTAGTAGCGAGAAAGTAATAAAGTAAATTAACTATGAAATTATTTGCAGCTATTGTATCCATTGTACTTAAGAAATGAATTTAGAAAACATAAGTTTCTGTGCAATACATTGAACATAGGGGAAAAAAGATTTTCCAGGTTTTTTGTTTGATTAACAGATTTATTTATGTTTCCGGGCGCGTGAACTGCTTCGGTCATTAGTCCTGTTAGTGTAGTGCAGGTTTTTTTCTCGGGAGATGGCGGTGATCCTCCCCCCTTGGATGGCGTGATCCGGCACCAACCTACTCGGCTAGTGGGGTTTCCCCCTAACCAGGACTCTCCCACCAGCGGGGCACCGCCCCAGCCGGGACAAACTCCAAACTCCCGACCGGTCTCCCGGAATATGTGATCGTGTAGTGCATGTTAGTGTAAGTGTGTGTGTAAGGGGAGAGGATAGGACAAGGAAGAGGAAGGACAGATCGCGCGTGGTCCGTGGCCCGTTTGGTAGGGTACTCCTCCGGCATTCGCCTGGTGTTGATCCGAGAAACCACGGAAAACTACCGATCAGAGCAGCCGGCCGCTAGAATTCTCCTCCAGACAGTGAAATCGACCTAGCTGAAAAGCTAGTGTCGAAAATCCTGCCGCCGTCAGGACTCGAACCTAGGACCTCCCGGTCAGAGGCGCTGCAGTGACATCAGTTGATGCACTGAGCTACCGCTACCGGTGAGATCGCGATGGTCTTCTCCCGCTTGGTGGCATGCATGTAAGTGTAATGCATGTAAGTGTAAATGTGTGTAAGTAAGGAGTAAGAATATAACAAGGAAGAGGATGGAAATATCACGCGCGGTTCGTGGCCCGTTTGTTAGGTTACTGCTTCGACATAGGCCTGGTTTTGATTGAAGAAACCACGGAAAACTACCGATCAGAGCAGCCGGCCGCCAGAATTCTCCTCCAGACAGCACCGGAATTCGCCCTAGCTATCTAGCTAATGTCGAAAATCCTGCCACCGTCAGGACTCGAACCTTCAACCTCCCGGTCAGGGGCACTGCAGTGACATCAGTTGATGCTCTGAGCCACCTCTCCTAGTATTTTATAGGTTATGATAATTAATTTCCATTAATAAATTCTAAGCAAAACCGTGAACTCCCAGCCTAGATCCACTCGTAGAAAAGTTAGTCACTATTCCTTTCGTTATTAAATAATTATTTCTCATCAAATATACGCAGTACGTTTTTCTTAAATGATTCAATTTACCTCCAAAGCTGTTTTAGGGAGGAATATTTACGCAGCCGTTCCTAATTAATGTTAAAAAATGAGGTAAGCATAAATAATTAAACTTATTGGTATCACTTCAAATCATCGCAATAAAATGTGCGAGTCAACGAATAATCTGCAGTTAGATATAGAAATACCATATTTCAGAAATACCATATCTCTGAATATCAGTACCGTAAACTTTTTGATACGGTAGTATTAAATCGGATTTAAAACATATCACTTCCTCTTATCTCATCCGAAAGCCAACACTCCTCCGCAACATGTTTTGAAGTCTTCGCAATACTGTTAAGAGACATTGATGAGGACGGTGGAAGTTTAAGAGTGACAGTTTCTACCATACTTTGACTTTTGATAATTTCAAGGAAAGAGAATGAGAGAGTAAGTTTAGAGTTCTTCGCGACTGGTTGTGCAAGGCGTGAAATAGAAAGTAGAATAATAAAAGTTCAATTTTTAGCACTAGTGCTTAAAGCGAGACGATGTTCAAGTGTACAGATAAAACTGTGAACGCAACAAGCAAATCAAACTACTTTTGTCTGACCGCATCAGCTACTACTGACCTTAATATATCATTAAGTGATTTGTATACATGAATTAAAATAAAATGGAAGTCAGTAAGGCTGTCTAAAAGTAGTGTATGGCACACATTACAAAAGTGATTTTATTTTGGTCGTAGGAATGCGTCACGCGGCGTCACTCGGCCAAACGACCTTGTGGTGCAACCTTTTCGACTCGCAATATAAAAAGTCGCTTTTAGCACTCGTATTATAAATAACAATTTATTACAAATTAGTATTAGCTTGTCGTTAAAAAGAAAGTGTATTCAAAACTGTAATGAAGTGAAAATGGCATGCAAGAAACAATGCCGGAAAGTCTATTCACCTTCATCAAAAGTTCTATTATTCTGTGTACGCACTGTCGTAATTTCCTTCGTAATTATTACATGCAAAATGTACTTATTATGTACGTTTGATTCGCACGAACAAAAACCTCTTTCTTTCGTGTGTTTTTTTTTCGTTTCAGATCGTTCTATTAATTTTAAAAGGACAAGTCTTTTTTTCTGAAGAGTACCGTTAGGTGTTAATTTCTAGGTGAAGGGTACCGCACAATGAGCAATAAAAGTTAGTACACACTGATTAGCCACAGCAAAAGAACATAGCCACCATCTGGCTTCTAGCAAGCGAGTCTGCATCCACATAACTTCAGTAAATGGGCACCATAACCGCAATCACTTGTACTGTGGGAACAATGACAGAGATAAGGCAGCAGAATTCAAGTGGCGCGTTCAAACAGGCACTCAAGCGCTCGACCAAAAACAAAAACACAGCTGCACTGTTCCCCCACCCAAATGTTCCAGGGCTGAGTGGGAGACCCACTACCGTCACGTCCCGCGCCGGAAAGCGCGCGAAGCGATAGTAATCGATACTCTTGTCGAGACGCAATAATCGACGTCCTACGGTGAGTCACACGTATCGACTGACGGGTTGCGTGGAATCGACATTTAGGGGAATCCCTGTATTAAAGATAGTTGGCTAGCAAACGTGTCGTTGTGTATTACGTACGTATGCAGTCTGTGCCTTGTGATCAAAGATTTTAACATTACTTTGCTGCATTTAGGTGAGTCAATGTGTGATATTTAATTAGTTAGGGCTAGGATGTCTGAAAAGATTTTTAAACAGGTATATTGGAGTTCTGTTTGTTGGTCTTTTCATTAGTTCTACGTAACACGGTAAGGAGATACAGCTTAAATTTGTGTATTGTAATATCATTTAGGTCTCCATTTAGTAAAAGTTATGTAGGTCAACTGAGTAAATTTATACTTCCTTTTTATACTAAGAAAGCTTTAATTTTTTTCTTCTCTGCTTTTTTATATTTTTGCATAATGAGTAAGCAGTAAAAAATACTGAGTAGTATGCCGAACAAACACCTGTTCATAAATTCAACACAAAGTACATACTTTTAACATAAATGAATAAATATAATATTAATTTTCGCCCGGAATTTTACATATATTGGTCATTTAGAATTTTTGTTCAGAACTAAATTCCAAAATATATACTTACTTAATTTCTGACGTAATTTCACTAACATTGTGATGAATAAACTGAAAAAATGTGTTCGTAAGTATAGGTAGTCTAGAATATTACTCTTGCATTCAACTGAGATAAAAGTCACTTTTGAAGACACAATAGACACCCACATTCAATGTATTAAATATATTAAAAACCTGTGTTAGCTTTCGAATTCTTAAAATATAACTTAACAAAATTGATCCATATACATAGGTCCCAGATGAACCTTTTTTAAAACTTTTTTTTATTTTCACATGTGATTGTTCTTGTAGAAGATATCGTTCTAAAATAAAATAGTATCGTGTATTTCCATATACTAGTTACTAAATTCTGTCGACTGATATTAACTGGTCCCAATCATTCATTAATAATTTGATACTGGAAATGCTTCTAATCAGGGTCTTGGAATGCTAAGATCGTTATATTAAGTATTATACACTTTCGATATTCGTCCAACGACATTATTCAAAGCAAGTTCTTATCTCGAAAGTATTTCATAATTGTATGACTTTTCGTCTTATTTAAATTTACGTAGACTTATTTCTTGCTACAACTTATTTTGAATTACAATCTCTAAGTCAGTTCTCAACGCTGATCAACCTCATAGGTGGAAATGTCGCTGGAAGAGAAAACTGAAGGTCTAGCGGTGCCATCGTGGGCGTCGACGGTGCTGGTGCAGGCGACACTGCAAGGCGTTGGCATCGGTATCGGTGACAACGTCGGCGGCTGTGCAGATGGCGCGCGCGTCGCCCGCGTGTCCTTCAGCGCAGCTGCCGCGCCAGGCGACAGCTACTGTAGCGCGCTCTTCCGCGCCACGGCGGAACTGGAGGGCGACCAAGGCCGTGGAGGAGGTGGTGGAGAGACGCGGTCCGTGCTGTTGAAGGGACCGCCTGCGGGTGCCGCTGCCGCCGCCGCCGTCGCGCAGGGTGGCCACTTCCGCAGGGAGACGCTCATGCTGACTCGGCTTGTGCCCAAGATGGAGGTTGGGTTAATCGATTGATTCACTGATTTTCATTTACTTTCGTTTACTGATCTTTACTGTCATTTACTTTCATTTATTTTCATTTACTGTTATTTACTTTCATTTATTGTCATTTACTGTCATTTACCGTAATTTACCGTCATTTACTGTCATTTACTGTCATTTACTTTCATTTACTGTTATTTACTTTCATTTACTTTTATTTATTTTCATTTATTTTCACTCATTTTCATTTATTATCTACATATTTAAATATTGATGAGTCGTCCACGACAGCGAGTTCATTGTTTTTTAAGTGCCTAAGACGTGTGCGAAAAGTTAACTCAACCTCAGATGTAAACGTGAAGATCTTCGACATGATTTCTCTACAGAACTGCCCTG